>JAXIVJ010008620.1:0-47500 GCA_036785665.1 Chirona hameri
TCAAATAATATTTGCATTTTTGAGCAAACATTCCAGTTATTTAGTATAATCATTACATACGCCTTTCTAATGACCAGTAAGACGTCTTAACCCGCGCCGTGCCGGGGGGGGGGGGGGGCGTTTATACGCCCCTCCCTGTTTATAAGCCCCCTAAGGGTTTTCGAGGATAGCGAGAGAAAAAAACGGCGGCGCGCAAAAATACCTCGGGTCATCTCAGGTCAGGTCACCAGACCAGGTCACGTGACCCCACTTCCAAAAATATTTCCGGTCGCACCATAGCCACAGTTTTTGGCCGATCGATTTCGTACTTACAGGATTTCATAAGAGCAATAGTACCTACAATACGTATATCTCGGATTTTTTTTGCATATCGGTGACCTAAGGTCGGGTCAATTTCGTGACCTCCCCATTATAATTATAAGTCAATGGGGAAATAATAAAATGCTTCCTATTCTTAGGATACGAATTATATCAGCCCAATTCCTTCTGGATCATGTTATCATAGGCTATTCTTGAAGTTCCAGATGCAATTTTTGTTCAGTGACCCCTACAGGGCCTTGCATGGGGCTCTTGAGGTCACCCGAGGTCACCAACACTTTGTTGCCAATAACTATCGACAAAATCAAGATAGAGAAGTCAAACTGGCATCAATATTTGTCTCGTCGAGGCACGTCTCACAATGTGCAACATGACCTAATTGAGTCACCACTTGCCCTTGACCTGAGGTCAAATTTCTAAGTTGACCTAACCTGGTCATCATGCATATGATATGAAGCGCCTTGACGAGAGAAACACGATGGCGTCAGAATGGTTGACCTATCTTTGTTAGGTAAAAAGATATTTGTGAAAACTGTTTTGCTAAAAAAATAGCCTTTTTGACATTTGATGAGCTCTGGATAAGCTATTCACCTGAGCTCAAATCTGAGGACACCTTGTTGATTGCATTTTTCAAGAGCTTTCCAATGTTTTTTTCTCTCTCGTTTGTTTCTAGCGATCATATTTCCTGCGCTATCTGGGAATATCTGGAGCGAAGTCCTAAAACTTGAAAATCTGACTCTTGATGACCTCTGGTGACCTCAATATTGACCTGAGAAAAAAACTTGCCTGAAATAGTTTTAAAATGCATTTTGGCGAGCTTTCGAACAGTGTTTTTGGTTGTGGTCTACGTCCCATAGGAGCCGAGTTAGGGGGGGGGGCGTCGAAACGCCCCCTCCCCGGCACGGCGAAGGTGGCGCCGAGCACCGGCACGGCGCGGGTTAATCGGCGAAGGACGAGCGAGCAAACCACACACCAAATTTCAGCTTAATGGTTCCAGCCGTTTCTGAATTACGGAACAGGGGTGTGCACGTGCGCACGTGCAGTGACCCAGTTTGACTTGCGTGACATTGCCAGTGTTACTGTTGTGGTCTCAAACCACATATCAAATGTCAGCTTAATCGGTCCAGCCGTTTCTGAGTTACGAAACAGGGGTGTGCACGTGTGCACGTGCAGTGTGACCCACAGTTTGACTTGCGCAACATTGCCAGTCGTGTGGTCTCAAAACACACCAAATTTCAGCTTAATCGGTACAGCCGTTTCTCAGCTATAGCAGGATAACGTTTTCGGACACCCCTGACGCGGTACGTGCCACGCGACATGCTGACGCCTCAAGTGAGACGAAACATGTCAATAACATAATTGATTGAATGGGCTATCAACTGGCAAAGACCGCTTGTCAATCGGATGCGGGATTCCAAAGATATAAACTTCTGAAAAGCGTTACGGTCGGGCCGGGTCCGCCGCTTATATGTGAGAACAATCCCGTATTCAGTGAGGCCTCGCGAGCGCTTCGCGCTCGCTCTTAAAGGGATTATACGGGTTTTTCCCAGAATAATTGAGTTACATAGTAAAACGTACTTATAAAGGTAGTAGAAGTCCCACGGTAGCCACATTTTTCTGGAAATGACCTCTCCTGCACGTAAGGACATTCCAAAGTGCGCGGTGATGCCACCGCGTATTTTCTGCAGGACCGGCTGAGGCAGAGCCAGTCATCTCTTTTATGTTAATAAAAACACCTTACTTATGGCATATTTCCGGTAAAATAAGCAATATTTGAAAGAAAATAAACTTCTCTTGTTCCAACGACACCAGCAGTTACCTAGTTTTCCCATTAAATTCTATATTTTTCATGAATTTTCATGCCAAAAAATTAATACGCCACCACTAAATTATCAACGCTAAAGGCCGGAGATAAGAAAACCACAACAATACAAAACCTCAATGAACAGTGTGTAGTAATACAAAGTCCCGTCAGTTTTGAACTGCATAATAATTTTGTGATCCAGTGTAGGACTTACAGATAATTCAAAACTCTATAATTGATCTTAAGACAAAAGTGGTGGGCAGTAGTGCCGATCAAGTACTCGTTATCTGATACTAGTCTCGAAAAACGCCCAAGTTTTAACGCTGATAATTGCTGAAATAATGGACTAAATGGGCATTGAGGTCCCTGTTATATGTCTTAAACGTGTTTAAAGCTCATACAACTGCAAAAGAGTGCATTTACTTTCAGGACGGAAACCCGTATAATCCCTTTAACCAACAACTTTCACCCCAGGCGGGACATACTGCGGGCGTCTGGACTAGGCTAGATCCCATGCTGGTGCGTTGTAATAAAGCGGGCGCTGTGCATTGTGGTAACAAATAACACCAAAAACGAATAAAAACCACATAATACAATTGAAAAGCAGTTAAAAAATGGTGACGCAAATAAGACGCTTCTCTTTTCGGAAAAAGCTTCAAAGTTTCCAACAGTACGCAGTGTCTACACCAAATAAGCGCCAAACGGGACCAGCAAATTTACAAATTCTGGTTATTGTTTGTGATCAAAATCATATACAAGATTATACCAGATTGCCCTCTCTGCACCGCCCTGTTCCCTCAAAGCTATGTATTTAGTAGTTGCATTATCTTCGCCTCTCTTTTCTCGTGCTGCTTCAATTATTAAGATGTTTAATTTCTCATCAATCTACCACAGGACATAGATTGGCGGGGTTATTTCTATTTTCTTAGTGTAATCATTGAATTCGCTCCTTGCAATCCGGATAGCATTTTGACCAAAACAAACGCGCAACTCTGCAAACTTCCGGCGCTTCCGGCTTGTGTGGTGTGTGGGCTTTGTGTATGCATTTGTTGGGGGTCTGACGGGTAAGTACACACTTAGCGTAGTTCTTACATGTTGTTAAAAACTCCCAGTCAACTCTACATTTTTGTGTAGAAGTTACCCCCTAAACTTCGTGAGATTTTCTTGCAGATGTTTTCTATTTTGCGGGTTTGCACACTAGAGGTGCACATTTCAGGACCACAGAGCCGAGCCGGCGCCGGGCCCAAATTCCAGGTCCGACGGGCCTGAAGCTGTGTCTGAACTCAGGCTTGCCGGTCTCATGCCGGGGCCCGGGCCCAGCAAAAGTCATTCAATTTTTTTTCCAAAAAATGTTATAAATAAATAAAAATAAATGTTGGAAGAACATACATGCTTCTTAACCCGCCTTTCGCTGGGGGCGTTTTTCGGCCCACTGACGAAATTTCGCAATAGCTCACAAACCAATAGCGCTATCGACGTGAAACTTTAGGTACCTTCTCCTACATCAATGTTACGTCTTCTGTGTACAAATGAAGCAACTTCGTCCTAACATTTCGAGATATAGCGAATTTAGTGACGTTGACACACGAGTTTGACACACAAATCAGCTCAACTTTAGCAGGCCGTACAAATGCCATATTTTTTAGCAAAATGCAATCGAAAAAAGTCCAAAGATAGCAAATGGCAAGGGCAAAAATGCCCTAACAATAAACAAATGATTTTTGTTTTAACTGAAGATGTGTTGAACCACATGTGGACAATAGCCAAACCAAATTTGAAAGAATATCGTTATTTTTTACTTATGGCTTTATTTTTGGCTTATGGCTCCATAAGTATAATAACTCATGACGTTATATTTTTTAATTTCGTTTTTTTTTTGCTTTTAGAGACCAGATACAAACAAATAAATACCAGCACTGTATTCCGAAACAAAAATGACCTGGAAACACATTTATCCATTTCAAATGTTGACCTAGTGACCTGACCTTGACCTTATATGGTGTCATATTGTGAAAATGGCTGTTACTATCGAATTGTACGTGTAGAATAACCCATAAAATATGTGCGCATGACTTTCGTAGACCTCTTACCAACAGTGGCATGTTGTAACCTGAGTGACCTTTTTTCACCTTGGCGGGCTTGACCTTTGCTTACAATTTCCCTTTTGCTTATGCGGGATATGTATTATACATTTGAGAGCACTTTGTGCGATAATAGTCGCAATCTATGGCTTTGGATGGAAAGTATTGCCCAAAAACTCAAATATCTCAATTTTGACCTTTGACCTGACTGCGACCCGACATGTGACCTTATTTTAAAAATGACATGTATGCTTTGGATGCGTCTCATGGAGAGCTTTCGAATGCCGCCTTGCGCGTCTCGCTGAAGAAAACAAATTGGTTCGGAAGAAGATAACTAAACAAACTAACAACAAACCTAAAAACACAAAAAGGTGTTTCAATTGAAGCCTAAACACACACAAAGGTGTTTTAGGTTTTGTGTATGTGATCATGAGCCGTGCTCAAAAATTTATACAAAACATTAAATCACAAGCTCAACTGTTGTAAGGTAAAATACAAAGCTTTAAAATAACCATTATTCCAATGTCTTACATAACCACAGCGTTAAGAATAAAAGTTAATACATATTACTGAAAACATGTAATGATACATATTTAGTCCTACATGAGAAAGCACATTCAAGTCATATCATTGGTAGTGAACCAATATTGTATTGTATGCAATTATAAAGGTGGAAAGACTGAAGAAAACAAATTGCGCATACACATAATATATATATATATATATATATATATATATATATATATATATATATATATATATATATATATATATATATATATATATATATATATATCTATATATCTATCTATCTATCTATCTATCTATCTATCTATCTATCTATCTATCTATCTATCTATCTATCTATCTATCTATCGATCTATCGATCTATCGATCTATCGATCTATCGATCTATCGATCTATCGATCTATCGATCTATCGATCTATCGATCTATCGATCTATCGATCTATCGATCTATCGATCTATCGATCTATCGATCTATCGATCTATCGATCTATCGATCTATCGATCTATCGATCTATCGATCTATCGATCTATCGATCTATCGATCTATATATATATATATATATATATATATATATATATATATATATATATATATATATATATATATATATATACACATACATACATACATACATACATACATACATACATACATACATACATACATACATACATACATACATACATACATACATACATACATACATACATACATACATACATACATACATACATACATACATACATACATACATACATACATACATACATACATACATACATACATACATACATACATACATACATACATTCATATCAATACATTTCCTTCAATAACTGCGCCTGAAGACTTCCCTCGAGTAATTGAATGGACTTGCTCTTTCTACACTCACCATTTATGTTGCAGGTTCAGGTGTCTGGCTGCTGCTGGACTCAGGGTCTGGAGTGGGACTCAGGAGTGGGAGGCGGGGTGTCGGCTGGCCCTGGCGAGTGGCGAGCTGTTCTAGTCAGTTGTCAGTCCGCAGTCGTGACTCGTGTCGTCACAGCAGCTACAACCTACAGCAGCAGCCAGCTGACCAAAGCCTGAAACAAAATGCAGCAAGGTTTAACACACAAGGCACTAAAAAGGGTATAAGCAGTAAAGGGTATAAGGTTATACATAAACACATGCTCAGCTCTGGTAATAAAATACAATTTTGGCAGTAATTTGGACAATTGCCCAATTCAGTTTGTTTACAAGCTTGTTTTATAAAAAGGATAGGTAGTAGGCTTGTTTTCGCATGTTTTGTATGCACCACAAATGTCAAAATACAGTTTGGGCCATAATCCAATTATGCTTCAAAATTGTATGCATTTATGTAATTAATTTGCATTTATATACCAAAATATACATACACAGGTTATACATAGACAGGTTATACATAAACTCAGGTTATAAAAAACCACAGGCTATACATAAACGCAGGTAAATTCATTAATTGAGAATTTGAGTACGAAGCAACATAAAGATGAATACCTATTAAGGACCACGGATGGCTTAACCCGCGCACTGCAGGGGCTTTGCGCCGAACACGAACTGCAGGGGGGGTTGATTTCCGACCCCCCCCCCCCCTGAGATCTCGAAAACTACGCTACGTAGCGAGAAGCGGAAACGGCATTTGATAGCTTGATACATGTTCTATCGAAAGTATTTCAATATTATTTTAGGTCAGGTCAAAATTGAGGTCACCAGAGGTCATCAAAGGTCAAATTTTCCAGTGCTTTCCTGTTTTAGGACATCGCTCCAGAAATCCCCATATATCTCAGAAACTATGCTAGTTAGAAACAAACGGAAAAAAGCAAACGCCAGCCAGTGAAATTTGCAATCGCTAAGGTCAGAGGTCAAAAAAAAGGAAAAAATGACGTATTTTTGCAAAATCATTTTTCGCTATTAACTGTGTATGTAATAAAGATAACGGAAAACTGTTTACGTCATTGTGTTTATCTTGTCAAGGCGCTTTGAATGATATACATGGTGACATTTTTAAAATAACTTAAAAATTTGACCTCAGGTCAAGGTCAAGTGGTGATCCAAGTAGGGTATGTTGCAGATGGGAAGACGTGTATTTACGAGACAAATACATTGATGTCTGTTTTACTTCTCTATCTTCATTATGTCGGGAGTAATTGACAAAAAAAATGATGGTGACCTCGCATGACCTTAAATGACCCAATAGGGGTCACTGAACAAAACTTACACTTGGATCATCAAGAATATCCTATAATAACATGATCCAGAAGTAATTGGACTAATATCATCCATATCCTTAGCATTTGTATATTTCCTCATCGACTTATTATGGGGAGGTTACGAAATTGACCTGACCTTAGGTCACCGATATCAAAATTCCGAGATAAACGAATTGTAAGTACGTATGCCCTCATGACATCCTGTAAGTTTCAAACTGATCAGTGAAAAACTCTGGCTTTGGCACAATTGCAAACATTTTTGGAGGTGGGGTCACTTGACCTGGTCTGGTGACCTGACCTGAGATGACCTACGTTATTTTTTTTTGCAATGTGTGCGCAATTGATGTCCTGACAGGTGTGCAAAAACCCGGCGGGGCTGCGCGCCACCGTTTTTTCGCTATCTTTGACAAATCTGAGGGGGGGGGCGGAAATCAACCAGCCTGCAATGCGCGGGTTAAGCCCAGAGTCCAGACTGGTTATTGATTTGACACTGATTGAATCTATTGGAATTGTTCAATACAAATGTCTTTAATACACAAATAATTGATTCACCACCATATTTTTTTCACTCATGAATTGTGATTTAATAAAAACCCGCATTAAATGAAGGCTGATTGAATCAAAAGATGTAACGATTCTTAAGAGGAATAGTGCACCTTTAACATTAGTTTTTAACTGAGATAGCCAGATTGTCGGGAGTACTGATAAATTTCCAAATCTGAAATGTTGCCTTCCAAAACGACCTATGTAGTTGCTGAGTTTCAACGCAAAACCCGTTGGGGCTATTGGGAGCTATTTTAAAGGGACACATTTCGTGACATCTGCCTATGGCATCTGCATCAACCGAGCACAACAACAAATCTCACCAGTAAAAAAAGCCAAACACAGAAGGTTACGGAAGGGAAACGTTGCCAGGTCTGAGATGCAAAATGCATTAAATGTGATGCCGGGTTGATAGATAAGTTGTAATTGAATTTTTAAAAAACAGTGAAATGAACATTAAAAAACTAAAATGCAAAATTGTATTTTGCTCTGTTACTGTACATTCGAAAGACAATGAAAAAATATCTTCCTGTTTGCAGATTGGAACATTTTACGAGAAACAACATATATAGTCTTGTTTTAGTCTTTATAGTCTTTTTACGAAGCATCTGTTGGTAATTTCAATAGAAAATCCAATGAAAACTGACAGTTCTGGCCCATAATATTTATAACAAAGCGAGAAGGCAACGTCAACCAAAAACAATCAATGTCAAAAATCAATCGATCTATTGCAGGTACGGCGACCAGCCACCCGTCAAACAATGCGTCTTTTCACGAAGCATCCTTTTGTAATTTTCCATTGGAAATCGGTTAAAAATTGACCAAATTATTTACTTAAAACCTAGTCACATGATGTTTCAGATTAGTCGTGTTTGCCATTGGACCATAAGAGCGGCGATAGCGCAATCTAGACGAATCAGCTTCGTGAAACGAATTTTGTACCAATGGCTATGCCAGACGAGGAAAGAGCCTCCCTTCCAATTATGTTGCCAAACACATGATACGTTTCGGTGGCGGTCGGTTCAAATAGCGAAAACGAAGTGCGGTAGAAATCACACTAATGACGTATGCGAAACGTCACGAGATTTGTCCATTTAAAACAAAACCAAATAAACCCAACGGTTTTTGCGTTGAAACTCAGCAACTAGGTCGTTTTGGAAAGCAAAAATTCAGATTTGGAGATTTCTCAGTACTCCCGACAATCTCGATATATCAGTTAAACACTGTTAAAGGTGCACTATTCCCTTTAAATACTTTCGAAGATAGACTCATGTTATGCCATTTTGGGTGGAAAAACGATAAATGTTGACAAATCGTATAAAATAGACTTTTTAAACAAATTGCAAATAAAAAACGTCGAAAGAAAGGAAATGACATTCCTTCCAAATGGCTCTCGGAATTTCGATTTTGTTATTGTTTTTGGCCCCCTCCCCCAAACTATTTTTTCGTTAGATTTCCACAAAATATTTTGTTTGGAAAGATATTTAAAAAACCGAAAGATATATTAGACAACCAAGTATGGACGATACCCGAACTAAATTTCAAAGCAATATTTTCATTTTTGACTGACTGATGGCTCCCGGAGTATAAATAACTCCTAAACGTCATTTTATAAGTTACGTTTTTGGCTTTCAGTGACCAGATACTGACAAATAAATGCCACCGCTGTATTTCTGAGACAAAGCTGGTCGATAAACATGCCTTTTTTATTTGTATTAATAACTTTCCAATTTTGTCCATTTTACGACCCGACCTTGACCTGAGGGATCATGGGGTCAGGTTGTGAAAATGGCTGCTACTGTCGAACTATACGTGTACAATAACCCATACGGCACGTGTCGCATGGCTTTCGTAGACCTGTGACCTTTTGTGACCCGACATTGACCTTTCGCTTACAATTTTACCTTTGCTTATGCGGGAGATGCATTATACATTTGAGAGCACTTTGTGCGATAAAGTCGCAATGCAATCCAAGGCTTTGGATGGAAAGTATGGTGGGAACAGATACCTTTAACTTTGCTCGTCTATCGAAGTGAAAGGTATCGGCTGATCATGTGGAAAACTGATAAATCAGTTCGAACTTTGTCGTTATATAAAGTCATACTGAGTGAGTGCTGAGATTGTACAGTATGAATGTACTGAGAGTACAATCGTACGTTAAGCGGGATGCGCACTGTCTGCAGTCATTGCCAGATTAAGACTTCGTCCTGCATCTGAGCCACCCAACTCTCAGCTCCTGGAGGACGCTTCAGCCTCTGTGGCAACCTCCAGAACCTGGCTCTTATCAATCTGCTCACGCTACTCACCAAATGGCTAAACATTTTGCAAGATTTTAACGGGTTCTCTACCGCGGGTGGACGATAGGCGACAATTCGGGCGCTTACTACGGTTGGGGCGGAAAGGGTGCTCACATAAATATGATGGCCAATGTGTTCTAACTGAGGATACCGAGGCCGTGGATACTGGATCGTTTTTTGTGCGCATCCCATAAAAGTTGCCGATTAAAGAAGGCCGATAACTGTTACACGATTAGTCACTATGCGCGTCAATGTTGTCCGCTAGGCGGCGTCGCAGTTGTCCGCTAGGCGGCGCTGTTGTCCGCTAGGCGGCGCTACCGCGTGATGTGCTACTTAATATTATATAATGGGATATACCAGTTTGCGTTATCAGAAGAAGCAATCAAGAACCACTTCTATTTCAAGACAATCTTAACCATTAGTGCTGTTCAAGATTGCGTCAATTTGCGATTTTTGCGAAGATTGCGAAGATTGCGATTTGCGAAGATTGCGATTGCGCCTAATTTCACTATGACCTGTAAAAATCAGAAATGATACTTAGTGTATATATTCCTTAATAGATGTCGCTGTCAAAAATAAGGGAAAATGCATGATGTTTTCACTAACTATGGACTTTTGCTCAAACAATGAAAACATATTTCAAATGCAGGTAATGTCGCGAATTACACCGCATATGAAAATGTCGCGTTGAGCTCTGCAAAATAAACCGCCTAAACAAATCTGAAGCTAAGGCAACAAACGGAGGCAAAAGTAAACGGAGGCAAAAGTTCCCGAGTCAGGAGGATATATATTCCGTAATTACGCCGCCACCAACCAACCCTCGACACACTCCTCACGCTCACGCACCTTCGCCGATTCTTGGTACGATTTCCACGTTTTCGCTCGTTTTCCATCGTCGTTGTTGTTGCTTAGTTTTCTTTCCTTAGGTTTCGTTCTCACTCGGTTTATTGTTTTCCGGCTCCGTTGCTTGCTTTTTCCCCATCATGGGGAAAAAGCGCCGAAAACAAGATGTCTCGGACTCTAACTCTGACCCGAACCTGACCTCTCCTGATCTCCCAATGGAGAATAACTCCACGGTCACTGATCCTCGCTCGTCCCAGACCTCTGCCCCCGGCACCGACCCTCGCTCGTCCATGACCTCTGCCCCCGGCACCGACCCTCGCTCGTGCATGACCTCCGCCCCCGGCACTGATCCTCGCTCGTCCCATGCCTCCACTCCCGGTACCGACCCTCGCTTGTCTACTGACCACGCACGGAACCCTGGCTCACCATTGACCACGACTTCCGACCAGTACCTGGATTCCAATGGCTCGTTTCTGGTGATTAAGCCTACGGACGACAATGTCTCGTTCCGCAAAATCAACGTGTTTTGGCCCACCAAACAACTCAAAGGCATCTGCGGCTCATCCTCTCTCCAGATCGAAACTCCGACAAACGGCACACTCGTTGTCAAGACCGAGACTAACGCGCAAACAAAAAAACTGCTACAGTGTACCAAGTTCTGTGAGAAGGCGGTCACTGTCTCGCTGCACCATGCTCGAAACACCACACAGGGTACGGTTTTCGCCCCGGAGATGAGATTTATGTCCGAGGAGGACATTCTCGAAGGTCTCCACTCAGAAGGAGTCTCGCACGTGCGACGTCTGACAACTTTCCGTGACGGACAGAGGCGTGACACCAGCCTCCTTGTCCTCACGTTCCAGACAACCACGCTACCGCCTACTTTAGTCGCTGGATACCTCAAATACAACGTACGCGTCTACATCCCGAACCCCCTTCGCTGCTACAAATGCCAAAAATTTGGCCACAGCGTCAAATTGTGTAAGCAAGAGGCCCGGTGCCACAAGTGCGGTGCAGCGCCGCACGACGGCTCTGCCTGTTCTGCACCAGCCAAGTGCCTGAGCTGTGGATCCACAGACCACATCGTGACCTCCAATCAGTGTCCCATGTGGAAGAAGGAGAAGGAGATTTGCGCCCTGAAGGCATCTTCCAACATTTCATACCTACAGGCACGTCGCGCGGTAGAAGCCAAGACATGTCGGCCCTCTCCGACTTACAAGACCTACGCACAGGTAGCGAAAAAAGCAAACGGCCACATGTGAAACTCAAACTGAGTCCCTACCTCAGCTCCCTCCCCTCAAACTGTTGGCACCTCGCAGACCAGCCACAGTGGAAACCAGCACCACGACCACCGCTTCCCCGGCCCTTGAGCCGCCGCCCGTGACCCGGTGCGCCAGCACTCGGCCCGGCCGTGACAGGCTCGCACCGCAGGCTATGGTTCGTTTGGGCTCGGCCCATACAGACCGCCGGCAGGAGAGCGGCACACGACCAGCCCGTGACGACCAGACTCCCAAAATACAGCCCTCACCTCAAGCCCCACAGCGTACTAACACGAATCAGGAGCGGCCGACACGTCCTGCTATACGTGTAGCATTGGGTCGGGCTCGATCCATCTCGCTTCCTCGTTACATTCCACCAATAGCCCACCATTGACTTGTCTCTCTGCTAGATATATAGACATATATACTATATAATATAGTATATAGAAGATAGTATATAGAATATAGAATATGGTTTATAGTATGTAGTATATATTATATAGTATATGATATATATATATATATATATATATATATATATATATATATATATATATATATATATATATATATATATATATATATATATATATATATATATATATATATATATATATATATATATATATATATATATATATATATATATATATATATATATATATATATATATATATATATATATATATATATATATATATATATATATATATATATATATATATATATATACACATATAAATATATAAATATAGACAAGACATATACAAAAACGATCATTATCCAATTTCCTTCGTCCGACATTTATACCCCAAGGCAAACCATCTTCCATACATTAGCACTGCCCTCATTACTCGGTAATGAACACCCATATATGTTACCGCTACTTTTAATTATTTGCTAAATATTTCGTTTGAAACGAAACAAACTCGCCATTTTCCTATGACCGACACTTAAACATATTTCAATACAAATGATTCATCACAGGCACGCAATGGTCCGAGTGGGCCGAAGTGCCTTAAATTTAACAAAAGAAAAAAGGAACGCCACCAACTTATTTCGTTTGAAACGAAACAAACTCGCCATTTTCCTATGACCGACACTTAAACATATTTCAATACAAATGATTCATCACAGGCACGCAATGGTCCGAGTGGGCCGAAGTGCCTTACATTTAACCAAAGGGAAAAGGGCGCCACCAACTCATACTTACCTGGCTCAGGGGACACCGTGATCAAGAAGGCGGTTCCCCCAGGACGAGGCCCTTCCATTGCACTTCGGTTGGGTTGACCCCTGCGATTATCCCAAGTGTGGATAACTCGGGAGTACTATTTTTGTTAGCGGGGTAGGTTGCGTTCGCGCTCCAACCCTATCTACCATCAAAACGAAACATGATGATATGTGATTATATGTGCCACCAGAAATGACGCGCCTCAGTTGGCTGACCGCCCTATGCTCTATTTACTGCATTGCTCATTTCCTGAGTGAATATCGACAAGGCAAGAAAATTTCCCTTTTTGAATACCAAGCAGACCGTGTATATAATCTCGACAGCGATTTCAATTAGGAAAGCCATGTTTTAACAATATGTACCAATACGTATATGTAACAATACGTATGTATAAACTCATCAGGAGTGTTTTGATAGTATACAATGTATGCATGGCTAATTTGGATAGGAACCTTATTCAAGATTTGTTGATTAACACGCGCCCTGGAGGGGGGGGGGGGGGGGGGGCGAAATCCCCCTCAGATTTTTAGAGGATAGCGCAAAATCGGCGGCCCGCAGCACCGCCGTTTTTGCATACCTGTTCTGCAATGAGCTTCTCACATTATGTAAAATTGTTGACCTTGGGTCATCTCAGGTCAGGTCACGTGGATGACCCCAACTCCCAAACGTTTGCAGTAGTACCACAGAAACAGTTTTAGGCCGATCGGTGTCAAACTTGCAGGTTTTCATAAGGTCATAGATACCAACAATTTGTTTATCTCGGATATATAATATCGGTGACCAAGGTTAGGTAAATTTCGTGACCGCCAACACTGTTTTCTCAATAAATATAGACACAATGAAGATAGATAAGAGAAAATGGCGCCAATGTGTGTGTCTCGTGGAGACACGTCTCCCAATATGCAACTAGACCAACTTAGGTCACCTTTGTTCCGTTCGGTCTCGGTTCCTTCAGTCTTGACCACACGCCAGGTCTCGCGGAAAGCAACTGTGTATTTGTCTCTGGACAGGCGGTCACTCGGGGTGGGCGGCCTCAGCCGCAGGCCATTGGAGATGCCAACTCGGCCATCTCGGCTCACCATTAGAGATGCAAACATCGAGTGGCGCCGACAGCGCCACCTATACACGCCGACCCCAGCGAGCCAGCGACACCTTCAGTCGTCGTCGAGAACGCTCAGACAGCCGCCAGGTGGCCGGCATCTGCGGAGAGCCCGACCACGACTACAGCTCCGAAGAGTCGGACACTGCGGCACTTCTGAATGTGTACGTGTCTGATGTGCGCCTGCGAAACAGATCAACCAAACGGTCTCCGCAAGTAAAAATCGAGACCCGCTGCCATGATGGTCGCGTCGTGACCTGCGCGTGGACTCCTGACACCGGGAAAAGGTCAACATTTCCCAAGGACGCATTGGCTTCGGGTCAACCCGAGCTAAACATGGAAGACGGAGGAAAGGCAACTGATGGAAGGATCCAATCACTAATCACGGCTTCAGAAAGCATTGGCTTCGAGCCGACCTGGACCAAATCAAATAAAAGTGAACGAAAACTTGCGGAGACGTGGAACAAACACCAACCGGACGGACCGTGAACTAGCACATAGAGAAGATCGTGAGTTCGCGGCAGCTTGGGTTCCAACCAATCCGCTAGATGGCAGACCTCTTGAAGTTGTCAAATTGCTACTGTTTATCTCATTTATTGACTTATGTAATGACTTGATAGCCGTGGAATACATTACCAGTACCGTATAGAACACATATCGGTAGTTGAAGGAAGCGGACAGGACTGACAAAGGCGCAGATTTTATGGCATCGTTGGAGAAGTTGTGAAACTTGATAGCAAATGTGGAGTAGACAAGAATTAGGGTAGCACTTTCAGGCACATTCGTCAGCTTTGCGCAGTGGCGATACAGTAACCAATGAGGTTTATCCGAGGTGCTGTTATTGCTAGTTGAAAACTTTACCCAATACCCCGCCTGGACGACGTGAAATACCGTCGGCCAAGGCAATCTTTGAACGGCCTTACGGGGCCTATTTAGTACTCAATAGAACATCAACCAAATGGCGGTGTTACAGCCGTCCAACAGAAACCAAATCAAGGCCTTTACGAGAGTTAAATCATCATAGATTCCAAGAAAGAGCGATGCGAATGATAGTCCATTTCAATAACGTTTACGGAAAAATTAAGCAGTCTCAGTTCGGAGTCGTTCGCTCGTTTTGTTCTTTGTCGTAGACTATTTCGGTATCTCGCTTTTTCGCTAGTCTTGTTAAAAAGTAATTTCGAAGGCCGAGGGTAACAATTTATAATTTACTTAAATTATTTTTAAAGAGTTTACTTTACTTAAACTTAAAGAAGAAAAAATGAATTCTCCAAATTTGAATCTAAATTGAATAAAGCTCGCGATAATTTTATCGGACGCCGACTGGTGGCACCGTCGAATATGACTGCGCACTTACAGGCGGTAGCAGATGAACAGCACCAGCTACTGTACCCAGATGCTGTACTCGGTAATCGGCATCAGAGTGCGCAGTGAAACACATGCTGTTCGTCACGATCCGAGCGCCGATACCCTACAAGCAGCCGACTACTGCCCTTGCAAACTAACCCCCAGTCACAGTGGTGGAACTTTAAAGGGAATAGGTCACCTTGAAAGTTGTCTTGAAGTTCAACCATTAAGGTGCATCTTGAGCTCAAAACTACGAATATGACTTTGGTTTGGACAACTGATGGATATATGTGGAGAAAGAAGTAAGTTTCTCTTTCTATTTCACGATAAATCGTACGATAGCAGCTGGCGTTCTGGCTCCGCCCCGCTCCGCCTGACAAGTAGTCTCTGACAAGGGGCCGCCGCGCCGCCCGGGCGGCTGAGCGGATATTAACGAGGCGTCGTGACCAGAGACTACGTGCCAGAGAGTGTACCTGCCTCCGGCGGCGAGCGAGATCGTGGCCCGGATCCCGACCGTGGCCCGGAACAGCGGAAATGAAACCGGGCCCACTAGTCCAGTGTCGAAATTACTTAACGTAGGGAGGTAATTCTTTCACCACAACCCATTTTGAGATCTGCTCTACAAATCTGCTATCTCAGTCTAAAACTCCATGGTAAAGGTGAACTATTCCCTTTAATATCTCTTTGGGAGGGCCGGGCCCTCCCAATGCTAAGCTGAGCCACCCCAATGTTTTAAAAAAATGTGCCCATCCCGAATTTCAAAGACTACTCGAACATATTGTTGTTTTGAATTGTGTTTACTTCCTCACATCATGTGATTCCATCTTAGAAGTATACGAACAATGTGATTCCATTTGCGACTGTTCTTTTCGATTATTATATAATGGATAGGTCGTCGTGAGTGAACCTCGGTCGGCCTGAGGGCCCTCAGATTGCAGGAGGGGCCCTTAGTTTACATGAGGGGCCATGTTTGGCCTCAGGATCAATCAGTCGGCTTGAAGGGTCTTTTGGACTGTCGGCCGCCTGAGTGGGCATGCAGGAACCTCTGTTGACCTGCGTGGTTCTCGTTTGGCCTGAGGGGCAGCTTAAGGGGTACTCATTGGGCATGAGGAACCCTCGGTCGGCCTGACTGGCTCTCGTTCGGCCTGAGGAGACCTCGGCCAGCTTGAATGGGCTTTGTTGGTCGAGGGGCCCTCGGTAGGCCTGGGTGGCTCTAGGGCGGCCTGAAGGGGTCTTCGGTCTGCCTGAGGGGGTCGTCTGACGGCCTTATGGGGCTCTCAGTCGGCTTGAAGGGCTCTCGGTGGGCTTAAGGAGCCCTTGGTCAACTTAGGAGGCCCCTTTTATAACTTTTAAGCGGAGTAACTTTTCAAGACGAATTCGAATACGTTGCTGTCTTCGTTGACATGTAGTTATATACATACCTTTGAAAATCATTATCAAAGTTATTCTCCATATTGAAAAGAAGGAACAAGCCACTCAGAACGTGATCTCTCCCCCGCAACCCGCCGAGGCAAGTTGCGGAACGGTCTTCAACGATTGAGTCCTCCACAGCAGAGGAGGACCATTTCCATTTCCCGCTCAAGAGAGATCACCACAACTCCTCATCGTAGTTTGAGACACGCGAAAATTCGGGAGAATGATCGCGATAAGACCTATAGAAATGATCCTGTAGAAGTAAGGTCTTGTCAACGGACCGGTATTCCGAGACTATATCAACATTTGTGGTGCAGTTGTGCGCAAGTTGTAGCGCTTATTTGCTCACCTAGTCGTCACTGTAAACGCAACAGAGCTATAAAATAACTGATTTGTGACTTAATCTTCGCTACATGTCAAATGCCGCTAATTTGCAACGGTACTTTCTCAAAAATATATAAAACGGAGAAAAACAGTGGAAGTGTGCTACTACCCTGAAGAACGCCACCTGCCAACACATTTAACAGTACAGTTTCCCACAACAGTCGCAACGTACAGCCGTCAAAGGCGTACAAAGCGTCAGACCATTTGGTCTTAACAGGTCCGCAACCAGCGTTTACCACAAGGTCAACCGTTAAGTCCTGTCAAAGACTATCAACTATAAGTCCCACCCCTACACAATAAGACACGGTTTAACACGTGCAATTGTGGCCAGACCACCTCTCGTCCGACGAATTATGATACCTAGACGCGGGGCACACGTCCACCCGGCACAGCGGCCTGGCGCCGCCGCTGCCCGGCAGAGTGATTACGTCATCAGTATACCGGCGGCGACGGCGGTGGCCGCACGTGTCGGCCAGACAGCTGGCGACGGGAGCGATACGTGAGGTGGGAAGGAACAGAGACAACCGACAGGCTGGTTCGAAATATTATCAGTCGGTATTTCGGTGACACCAAAATTGAGAAGTATACAAGTGGGGATATAACGTAACTTTGAAAGACGCACTTGCATTATGGCAAATGTATCGATATTAACAGTAAAAAAACGCCAGTTGACGCTTGGTCACTACGTGTCTAGGTAATGCTTCTTCGGCTGAGTGTTTGAACCCTGTGCAAGCACTCTTTCCACGAAGTTCTCAGCAATCCATGGATCAAACTGTTGCACTTCTTCATATCAACAAAAGCTACACCAAATTTGCGAACGAAAAAAGCGACATTGCCATCCAGGGACTCCATAGCGTTAGAGAAGGCTTTGTGGCATCGACTTCCTATGTGATAGCAGACAGGATACGAAAACATCATCGGCATCATTACATTTATACAAGTTCCGTTGTGCGCCGACATGTCAGCCAAGGTGTGCTCGAACCTCAGAACACTGCGCCGGTGTTTTGGACACAGTACGGTGCGGAGCCTGCCCGCCAGCACTGCTCCATCGATTGCTTGGCACGCGAGCCAGCCGCCTGGCGGCGAGCGGCCCGAGCGGCTGCCCGACTAGTCTCCACCACGTCATTATTTTTCTTTTGTTAAATTTAAGGCACTTCGGCCCACTCGGACCATTGCGTGCCTGTGATGAATCATTTGTATTTAAATATGTTTAAGTGTCGGTCATAGGAAAATGGCGAGTTTGTTTCGTTTCAAACGAAATATTTAGTAAATAATGAAAAGTAGCCGTAACAGATATGGGTGTTCATTACCGAGTAATGAGGGCAGTGCTAATGTATGGAAGATGGTTTGCCTTGGGGTATAAATGTCGGACGAAGGAAATTGGATAATGATTGTTTTCGTATATGTCTTGTCTATATTTATATATTTATGTGTATACATATATACCATATACTATATACTATATACTATATACTATATACTATATACTATATACTATATACTATATACTACATACTATATACCATATTATATATTCTATATACTATCTTCTATATACTATATTATATAGTATATATGTCTATATATCTAGCAGAGAGACAAGTCAATGGTGGGCTATTGGTGGAATGTAACGAGGAAACGAGATGGATCGAGCCCGACCCAATGCTACACGTATAGCAGGACGTGTCGGCCGCTCCTGATTCGTGTTAGTACGCTGTGGGGCTTGAGGTGAGGGCTGTATTTTGGGAGTCTGGTCGTCACGGGCTGGTCGTGTGCCGCTCTCCTGCCGGCGGTCTGTATGGGCCGATCCCAAACGAATCATAGCCTGCGGTGCGAGCCTGTCACGGCCGGGCCGAGTGCTGGCGCACCGGGTCACGGGCGGCGGCTCAAGGGCCGGGGAAGCGGTGGTCGTGGTGCTGGTTTCCACTGCGGCTGGTCTGAGAGGTGCCAACAGTTTGAGGGGAGGGAGCTGAGGTAGGGACTCGGTTTGAGTTTCACATGTGGCCCTTTGCTTTTTCGCTACCTGTGCGTAGGTCTTGGAAGTCGGAGAGGGCGTCTTGTCTTCTACCGCGCTCCTTCTGAGCGGAGACCTTCGAGAATGTCCTCCTCGGACATAAATCTCATCTCCGGGGCGAAAACCGTACCCTGTGTGGTGTTCCGAGCATGGTGCAGCGAGACAGTGACCGCCTTCTCACAGAACTTGGTACACTGTAGCAGTTTTTTTGTTTGCGCGTTAGTCTCGGTCTTGACAACGAGTGTGCCGTTTGCCGGAGTTTCAATCTGGAGAGAGGATGAGCCGCAGATGCCTTTGAGTTGTTTGGTGGGCCAAAACACGTTGATTTTGCGGAACGAGACGTTGTCGTCCTTAGGCTTAATCACCAGAAACGAGCCAGAGGAATCCAGGTACTGGTCAGAAGTCGTGGTCAATGGTGAGCCAGGGTTCCGTGCGTGGTCAGTAGACAAGCGAGGGTCGGTACCGGGAGTGGAGGCATG
The DNA here is from genome assembly GCA_036785665.1 of Chirona hameri. NCBI lineage: Eukaryota > Metazoa > Arthropoda > Thecostraca > Balanomorpha > Balanidae > Chirona > Chirona hameri. The sequence continues at coordinate 19,865 of JAXIVJ010008620.1, forward strand.
GGACGAGCGAGGGTTAGTGCCGGGGGCGGAGGTCATGAACGAGCGAGGGTCGGTGCCGGGGGCAGAGATCATGGACGAGCGAGGGTCGGTGCCGGGGGCAGAGGTCTGGGACGAGCGAGGATCAGTGACCGTGGAGTCAGAGTCCATAGGGAGATCAGGAGAGGTCAGGTTCGGGTCAGAGTCAGAGTCCGAGACATCTTGTTTCCGGCGCTTTTTCCCCATGGGGAAAAAGCAAGCAACGGAGCCGGAGTACAATAAACCGAGTGAGAACGAAACCTAAGCAAGAAAACTAAGCAACGACGACGATGGAAACGAGCGAAAACGTGGAAATCGTACCAAGAATCGGCGAAGGCGCGTGAGCGTGTCTGGGGTGTCTGATCCTCCACCACGTCACGCTCCACCGACACCGCATTCCGGCCGGCAGAGGCGGCGCCAGGCACGCGCGCTGCTATCAATCTACCGAGGTATCGACGACGCTCGACGCAGGCCTCAACACAGGACGAACCGCTGATAACGAGACACCGGCGCGAGTCTCTCCGCCGGCCACTCAGAGCGGCGCTGGAAGTTTGCGGGAGAAAGCGAGAGGCGCCTCTGCACGGGTGTAATCAAAATCAGGCAGGAAAAACCGTCTGGCTGGCGCAGAGGACGGCCGTGGTGGGTGAAGTTGTGGTACCAGTTCCTCTCAACAGATTGGAGTACATTGCGGAGACCAACAATGAGGAACTTGTTGTCGTTTTGCGCGTTTTTTTTAGAAAAGGGTGGCTGCCTACAAGGTAACTATTGAAAGGGTGGAAAGAAAAATAATAAGACAAGATCCACCAAGTCAAAATTCATAAATTCGCGTGGACGAAAATGGTTAGCAGGCACTACAACTCACTTGGAAAATCCCCGTTCTCAAGCATATAGCATAGAAAAAGCGTCTCGAATAATCCCCCTCTCAGAAATCTCTCACTGGACGCTCACGCACCTTCGCCGATTCTTGAGGTATTTCCACGTTTTCGCTCATTTTCCATCGTCGTCGTCGTTGCTTATTTTTCTTCGCGTTAGGTTTCGTTCTCACTCGGTTTATTGTTTTCCGGCTCCGTTGCTTGCTTTTTCCCCGTCATGGGGAAAAAGCGCCGAAAACAAGATGTCTCGGACTCTGACTCTGACCCGAACCTGACCTCTCCTGATCTCCCAATGGACTCTGACTCCACGGTCACTGATCCTCGCTCGTCCCAGACCTCTGCCCCCGGCACCGACCCTCGCTCGTCCATGACCTCTGCCCCCGGCACCGAACCTCGCTCGTTCATGACCTCCGCCCCAGGCACTGACCCTCGCTCGTCCCATGCCTCCACTCCCGGTACCGACCCTCGCTTGTCTACTGACCACGCACGGAACCCTGGCTCACCATTGACCACGACTTCTGACCAGTACCTGGATTCCAATGGCTCGTTTCTGGTGATTAAGCCTACCGACGACAATGTCTCGTTCCGCAAAATCAACGTGTTTTGGCCCACCAAACAACTCAAAGGCATCTGCGGCTCATCCTCTCTCCAGATCGAAACTCCGGCAAACGGCACACTCGTTGTCAAGACCGAGACTAACGCACAAACAAAAAAACTGCTACAGTGTACCAAGTTCTGTGAGAAGGCGGTCACTGTCTCGCTGCACCATGCTCGGAACACCACACAGGGTACGGTTTTCGCCCCGGAGATGAGATTTATGTCCGAGGAGGACATTCTCGAAGTTCTCCGCTCAGAAGGAGTCTCGCACGTGCGACGTCTAACAACTTTCCGTGACGGACAGAGGCGTGACACCAGCCTTCTTGTCCTCACGTTCCAGACAACCACGCTACCGTCTACTTTAGTCGCTGGATACCTCAGATACAACGTACGCGTCTACATCCCGAACCCCCTTCGCTGCTACAAATGCCAAAAATTTGGCCACAGCGTCAAATTTTGTAAGCAAGAGGCCCGGTGCCACAAGTGCGGTGCAGCGCCGCACGACGGCTCTGCCTGTTCTGCACCAGCCAAGTGCCTGAGCTGTGGATCCACAGACCACATCGTGACCTCCACTCAGTGTCCCATGTGGAAGAAGGAGAAAGAGATTTGCGCCCTGAAGGCATCTTCCAACATTTCACACCCACAGGCACGTCGCGCGGTAGAAGACAAGACGCCCTCTCCGACTTCCAAGACCTACGCACAGGTAGCGAAAAAGCAAACGGCCACATGTGAAACTCAAACTGAGCCCCTACCTCAGCTCCCTCCCCTCAAACTGTTGGCACCTCTCAGACCAGCCACAGTGGAAACCAGCACCACGACCACCGCTTCCCCGGCCCTTGAGCCGCCGCCCGTGACCCGGTGCGCCAGCACTCGGCCCGGCCGTGACAGGCTCGCACCGCAGGCTATGGTTCGTTTGGGCTCGGCCCATACAGACCGCCGGCAGGAGAGCGGCACACGACCGGCCCGTGACGACCAGACTCCCAAAATACAGCCCTCACCTCAAGCCCCACAGCGTACTAACACGAATCAGGAGCGGCCGACACGTCCTGCTATAAGTGTAGCATTGGGTCGGGCTCGATCCATCTCGTTTCCTCGTTATATTCCACCAATAGCCCACCATTGACTTGTCTCTCTGCTAGATATATAGACATATATACTGTATAATAGAGTATATAGAAGATAGTATATAAAATATATAATATGGCATATAGTATATAGTATATAGTATATGGTATATAAATGTATATATATACACATATAAATATATAAATATAGACAAGACATATACGAAAACGATCATTATCCAATTTCCTTCGTCAGACATTTATACTCCAATGCAAAACATCTTCCATACATTAGCACTGCCCTCATTACTCGATAATGAACACCCATATCTGTTACGGCTACTTTTCATTATTTACTAAATATTTCGTTCGAAACGAAACAAACTCGCCATTTTTCTATGACCCTTAAACATATTTCAATACAAATGATTCATCACAGGCATGCAATGGTCATATTGACCGAAATGCCTAAAATTTAACAAAACAAAACAAAAAATCTCGAATAATCCTCAAGACCCCCACCCCAGACACGCTCACGCACCTTCGCTTGGTACGATTTCTACGTTTTCGCTCGCTTCGTCGTTACTTAGTTATATTTGCGTTAGGTTTCGTTCTCACTCGGTTTATTGTTTTCCGGCTCCGTTGCTTGCTTTTTCCCCATGGTGGGAAAAAGCGCCGGAAACAAGATGCCTCGGACTCTGACTCTGACCCGAACCTGACCTCTCCTGATCTCCCTATGGACTCTGACTCCACGGCCACTGATCCTCGCTCGTCCCAGACCTCTGCCCCCGGCACCGACCCTCGCTCGTCCGTGACCTCTGCCCCCGGCTCTGATCCTCGCTCGTCCCAGGCCTCCGCCCCCGGCAATGACCCTCGCTCGACCCAAGCCTCCGCTCCCGGTACCGACCTTCGCTCGTCTTCGACCACCGCTGGCCCCTCTGATGAATGTCCTGAACCGTACCTCGACTCGTCCGGATCGTTTCTAGTGCTAAATCCCAAGGATGAAGGTGTATCTTTTCGAAAAGTTAACGTTTTCTGGCCGACAAAATATCTCCAGAAGATCTGCGGCACTGGGCTTCTGGACATCGAAACACCGGCAAATGGCTCGCTCATCGTGAAAACCAAGACCCGTTCCCAGACAAAAGCGCTGCTGAAATGCACAAGCTTCTGCGAGAAAGCGGTCACTGTCTCCCTCCACCACGCCCGAAACACCTCCAAGGGAACGATTTTCGCCCCGGAGATGCGTTTCATGTCAGAGGCAGAAATCTTTGACGGTCTCCGACCTGAAGGAGTGTCACACGTGCGCCGCCTGACGACCTTCCGTTTCTCGTGCTCACTTTCGAAACCACAACTCTGCCCGAAACCCTCCTCGCTGGCCACATCCGCTACACAGTACGAGTGTTTCTTCCCAATCCCCTTCGCTGCTTCAACTGCCAACGGTTCGGACACTAGCCGATTTTGCAAACAAGACCCACGGTGCCAGAAGTGTGGTGCAGCTCCTCATGACGGTACCGCCTGCACAGATCCCATCAAGTGCCTCAGTTGTGACGCAACAGATCACAGCACCAGCTCGACACAGTGTCCGGTTTGGAAAACCGAAAGAGATATGCGCGGTGAAGGCCACCACTGGGGTGTCGTATCCTCAGGCGCGGCGCACTGTTGAGGAGAGGAAACCAGCTCAATCGTCCAAAACTTACGCACAGGCTGCCAAACCCCAAACCACAACGATTCAGACCCAGACCGACCCCATCGCTCAGCTGCCGCCGCTCAAACTTCTGAAACCCGTCACTGCTAAGTCTGTTACGCGCGCGCAGATGGCTACTGAGCCAACCGCACCAGCTGACACCCCACCACGCACCAGTCCTCGTCTGCACGACCAGCCTATCCCCCGGGCTACGGCTCGTCCAGGCGCATGGCAGACCAACCGTGGTCACAACAACGTAGCCCGGCCGGCTCGCGCCGACCGACCAGTGACAGCTCAACCCCCTCCCCACTTTCTACCACCGCACGGCCGCACAGGCGTTTGTCAAGAGCGGCAATCGCGCCCAGCAATCCGTGTGGCAATGGGGAAAACTCGCTCTCTCTCTGTCGGAAAAATCCCATCTCTTGGTGGGACCTCCTTAAACACTTAAATGTCGATGCTCTTACAGTGGAATTGTCGTGGTCTAGTCTCAAACTGGGCTGAAAGCAAAATGTTTTTCGTACTACTAGCTCCAATAGTTATTGCTTTACAAGAGACATGGCTACTGCCTACAGACCCTTACAACTTCTCTCTCTTTAATTATTCGCTATGCCGTTATGATGAGACCGACGGTGAACGTCGTCATGGCGGTGCAGCCTTGTACATGAATAATGATTTCGTTCACGATGAGATTATTTTAAAGACCCCACTACAGGCTGTAGCATGTACCATTAGGTTGAATAGAAGGAAAATAGACATATGTTCGATTTATATACCACCCAATGCTGACAACAGTGATCTCGCAAGAAACTTAAATCACCTTATATCACAATTTAAAAACCCTTTCCTCTTTCTCGGGACTTCATTATTTATTTTTTAAATTTTAGGCATTTCGGTCAATTATGACCATTGCATGCCTTTTCAATTTATATGTTCAGGAACCAACAATTGATGCGTTACACAGGTATTATTTTATGTTTGTCTGTGATTTACATCTTTTCGAATAGTTTTGATTCTTGGAGAAATGAAAAAAGTAAATTGAGCAAGTCTGGTTGTGTGTCTCCGAGTACAGATGTCAAACTGAATGGCAATTTTTCTTTGTTGCAAAAAGAGAGCAGCTTACCCCTTTGTCTACGGTAATTTGGACACTGTATGATCACATGTTCTACTGTCTGTGGACATTGACAAAGCGAGCATATCGGCCGAGCGTCTTTGGAATATATATAACAATGTGTGTATAAAGTATGTCCTAAACGTAATCTAGCCAAAACTTTCTCTTCCCGTCTATTATCTCTGTTTGCAGACGTCCACACTTCAATGAGAGGTTTGATGCGTCGAAGCTGTGTTGCTCGAGTAGTATTGGTCCATTGCATTTGCCAGTTTTGTATCATTGCTTGTCGTAAGCAAGCTTTAATGGATGTATAGTCAGTTGGAATGTTTGTTATGCTATTTAAAGAAAGTGCCTCTTTTGCAAACTTGTCCGCTTGCGAGTTTCCATGGATACCGCTGTGACCCGGTATCCAGGTGAACCGTATTTGTGTACCATTGTTGGATAATTCCTGGTGTAGATTGTATATATGTATCAGCAAGGGTGACGATGGAGATTTCATAAGCAATGACTGAACGACCGAACGCGAGTCTGTGCAAATCACCGCTCTTTGTAAACATTTTTCTTGAATAAACTGAAGGGCTTCTAACACCGCATGTAGTTCGGCGATATATATACTTGTGCTATTCTTAAGACGAGTTTTAATTATGTGTTCATTACAGTTACAGAAAACTGCGTTTGAAGTGCGATCACCGTCTTTCGAGCCATCTGTGAAAATGAAATGAAAACTGGAAAACTGGTTGCGTAATTCACCAAACTTGTGTTGCACTTCTTGTGGAGTAATGAGTGCTTTTGAACAATCAAAAAGAAATAGAACCTCCCTGTCAATCTTCAGCCATGGAGGAACATTGAGTTTAGGTAAGGGAAGGATTTCTGGTTGAATGTACTCCAAATCTGCGGAGAATTTCTTAACTCTAGAAGCTATTGTTAATCCAGATCGTTTTTCAGCCGGACCAATGTAGTTATGGTGAATTGAAGGTAAGATGTGTATAGATTTATAAGTATTATGGTTTGGATGAAACAAAATTTTGCTAACATAACGTTAAGATTGCTCCTGTCGTCTCAAATGTAAGGGCGGTATAACAGCTTCTGTTTGTAAGGACGAGATTGGTGAGGTTTTCATGGCCCCAAGGGCTATTCGGATGAATGAGTTTTGAATTGTGTCTAATTTTTTAAGTGTGTTATCACTGGCACCGGCGTAAATTACAGCTCCGTATTCTATGATTGGCAACACCAAAGCCTTGTACAAATGAAGAAGTGTTTTCCGGTCTGCCCCATACTCTGTGCCGGCAATACATCGAAATAAGTTCAGACGCTTGCTACATTTTGATTTTACATACTCCATATGCTTCACCATACTGAGTTTTGAGTCCAAAACTATGCCAAGGAATTTGAATGACTGTAAGCGAGGAATAACGTGACCTGAAAGGCGTAGGTCAGAAGCCTGACGCATTCTGTTGTTTTTGGTGAAAGTCATCACTGCAGATTTGGTTGGTGAAAATATACTACCGTTCTTTCTTGACCAATCTTCAATTATGTCTAGTGCCTGTTGTAAACGAAAAATGGAGTGTTGCGAGTCGCTGTCGGTGCACCATATGGAACTGTCGTCAGCGAACAAAGAGTAGTTTATACTTGAAGGAACTGCGTCGAATAGATCATTGATCATGACGTTGAAGAGCATTGGAGATAAGCAGCTACCTTGCGGTAAACCATTTTGAAACGAGTATGTGTTGGAATATACTGAGCGACATCGTACCTGAAAATTACGTTCACCTGTAAAAAAGCCTAACAAATATTGTGCGAGATGTCCTCGAATGCCTAGCTTATGCAACTTAAGTATCAGAATCGGCCTGTATACCATGTCATAGGCACGACTTATGTCCAAGAAAACTGCTGTTGCATGTTTCTTATATTTAAATCCTTTTCCTATATCAGTTTCAAGTCGTACGATATGGTCATAAGTGGTATGATTTTTGCGAAAACCACTCTGGTATTTTGAAAGTAAATCATTTTCTTCTAAGAACCAAGCTAAACGTTTACCTACCATTCGCTCAAACACTTTACCTAAACAACTGGTCAGGGATATGGGACGATAGTTGAAAGGGTTATTGCGATCTTTTCCCGGTTTCGGCAATGGAATTGTGATTGCCTCTCGCCATGCTGCTGGAAAAATGTGTTTGGTCCATAAGTCATTGAGTGTAAGTAACATAAATTGTAAAGTGTTATCTGGCAACTGCCGAAGAAAAGCATAATGTAACTTATCGGGACCAGTGGACGTGCTTCCTGTAGATGAAATGGCATCGCGTAACTCAGATAAAGAGAAAGCATCATTGTACACTTCAGTGTTATCTGAGAAAAATGCATTTGGAGTCAAACGAAACTCTCTTCGGGCAAACTCAATAAATCCAGGTTTGTAGTTTTCTGTTGAACTGCAGTGAGCGAAGCTTCTAGCTATTGTGTTAACAATTTCTTGCGGTTCTGTTATGTTCGTAGCATTTACACGGAGGACTGGAAGGCTGGTAAAACTTCTTTTACCAGATAATGAGCGAACAAGTGACCATATTTTACTTAAAGGTGTGCGATGGTTGAACTGTGCAAGAAAGGATCGCCATGAGGAGCGCTTTGCTTCTCGTATGATCCGTTTACAACGGGCTCTTTCTTGATTGCGTATCATTAAATGTGCGTTATCTGTGTGCCCTGAGTAGCTACGAAAAGCTCTTTTCCGTCTTGCTATGGCCTGAGCCACTTCTGGAGACCACCATGGAACCGCTTTGTGTCTCGTTGACGGTGATGTGGATGGAATCGATACATTCGCAGCTGATAATATAGTATTTGTAAGAAACGTGATGCCTTGCTCCGGAGAATGAAATTGTTCTTGATCGATGTTGCACAATTCTTGAAATTGCGTCCAATCTGCCCTCTTCAAATTCCATCGAGGAATAAAACTGGTAACAGCATCGTTACCAGAAGTAAACGTTGTTTTAATTTTAATAGGATAGTGGTCGCTGTGATGGATATCACAGTCAACAAACCATTCAAAGAGGCTACATATTGGCGATGAGCAAATTGACAGGTCAATTGCTGATTCACTGTGGTGAGATAATGAAAAGTAGGTATTGTCGCCTTTGTTGAGGAGAACGAGATCGTGGACGTCAAGAAAGCTTTCGATAATGTCGCCACGCTCGTCTGAAACTCGGGTGTTGCGTGCCCACATAGGATTGTGGGCATTGAAGACCCCGAGTAAGAGGAAAGGGTTTTTAAATTGTGATATAAGGTGATTTAAGTTTCTTGCGAGATCACTGTTGTCAGCATTGGGTGGTATATAAATCGAACATATGTCTATTTTCCTTCTATTCAACCTAATGGTACATGCTACAGCCTGTAGTGGGGTATTTAAAATAATCTCATCGTGAACGAAATCATTATTCATGTACAAGGCTGCACCGCCATGACGACGTTCACCGTCGGTCTCATCATAACGGTATAGCGAATAATTAAAGAGAGAGAAGTTGTAAGGGTCTGTAGGCAGAAGCCATGTCTCTTGTAAAGCAATAACTATTGGAGCTAGTAGTACGAAAAACATTTTGCTTTCAGCCCAGTTTGAGACTAGACCACGACAATTCCACTGTAAGAGCATCGACATTTAAGTGTTTAAGGAGGTCCCACCAAGAGATGGGATTTTTCCGACAGAGAGAGAGCGAGTTTTCCCCATTGCCACACGGATTGCTGGGCGCGATTGCCGCTCTTGACAAACGCCTGTGCGGCCGTGCGGTGGTAGAAAGTGGGGAGGGGGTTGAGCTGTTACTGGTCGGTCGGCGCGAGCCGGCCGGGCTACGTTGTTGTGACCACGGTTGGTCTGCCATGCGCCTGGACGAGCCGTAGCCCGGGGGCTAGGCTGGTCGTGCAGACGAGGACTGGTGCGTGGTGGGTCGTCAGCTGGTGCGGTTGGCTCAGTAGCCGTCTGCGCGCACGTAACAGACTTAGCAGGGACGGGTTTCAGAAGTTTGAGCGGCGGCAGCTGAGCGATGGGGTCGGTCTGGGTCTGAATCGTTGTGGTTTGGGGTTTGGCAGCCTGTGCGTAAGTTTTGGACGATTGAGCTGGTTTCCTCTCCTCAACAGTGCGCCGCGCCTGAGGATACGACACCCCAGTGGTGGCCTTCACCGCGCATATCTCTTTTTCGGTTTTCCAAACCGGACACTGTGTCGAGCTGGGTGCTGTGATCTGTTGCGTCACAACTGAGGCATTTGATGGGATCTGTGCAGGCGGTACCGTCATGAGGAGCTGCACCACACTTCTGGCACCGTGGGCCTTGTTTGCAAAATCGGCTAGAATGTCCGAACCGTTGGCAGTTGAAGCAGCGAAGGGGATTGGGAAGAAACACGCGTACTGAGTAGCGGATGTGGCCAGCGAGGAGGGTTTCGGGCAGAGTTGTGGTTTCGAAAGTGAGCACGAGAAGGCTGGTATCTTTTCTCTGCCCATCACGGAAGGTCGTCAGGCGGCGCACGTGCGACACTCCTTCAGGTCGGAGACCGTCAAAGATTTCTGCCTCGGACATGAAACGCATCTCCGGGGCGAAAATCGTTCCCTTGGAGGTGTTTCGGGCGTGGTGGAGGGAGACAGTGACGGCTTTCTCGCAGAAGCTTGTGCATTTCAGCAGCGCTTTTGTCTGGGCACGGGTCTTCGTTTTCACGATGAGCGAGCCATTTGCCGGTGCTTCGATGTCCAGAAGCCCAGTGCCGCAGATCTTCTGGAGATATTTTGTCGGCCAGAAAACGTTAACTTTTCGAAAAGATACACCTTCATCCTTGGGATTTAGCACTAGAAACGATCCGGACGAGTCGAGGTACGGTTCAGGACATTCATCAGAGGGGCCAGCGGTGGTCGAAGACGAGCGAAGGTCGGTACCGGGAGCGGAGGCTTGGGTCGAGCGAGGGTCATTGCCGGGGGCGGAGGCCTGGGACGAGCGAGGGTCAGAGCCGGGGGCAGAGGTCACGGACGAGCGAGGGTGGGTGCCGGGGGCAGAGGTCTGGGTGCCGGGGGCAGAGGTCTGGGACGAGCGAGGATCAATGGCCGTGGAGTCAGAGTCCATAGGGAGATCAGGAGAGGTCAGGTTCGGGTCAGAGTCAGAGTCCGAGGCATCTTGTTTCCGGCGCTTTTTCCCCACCATAGGGAAAAAGCAAGCAACGGAGCCGGAAAACAATAAACCGAGTGAGAACGAAACCTAACGCAAATATAACTAAGTAACGACAACGACGAAGCGAGCGAAAACGTGGAAAGCGTACCAAGAAACGACGAAGGTGCGTGAGCGTGTCTGGGGTGGGGTGTGAGTGGGGGACTTCAATGCCCACAATCCTACGTGAGTTTCAGACGAGCGTGGCGACATTATCGAAAGCTTTCTTGACGTCCACGATCTCGTTCTCCTCAACAAAGGCGACAATACCTACTTTTTATTATCTCACCACAGTGAATCAGCAATTGACCTGTCAATTTGCTCATCGCCAATATGTAGCCTCTTTGAATGGTTTGTTGACTGACATCCATCACAGCGACCACTATCCTATTAAAATTAAAACGTTTACTTCTGGTAACGATGCTGTTACCAGTTGTATTCCTCGTTGGAATTTGAAGAAGGCAGATTGGACGCAATTTCAAGAATTGTGCAACATCGATCAAGAACAATTTCATTCTCCGGAGCAAGGCATCACGTTTCTTACAAATACTATATTATCAGCTACGAATGTATCGATTCCATCCACATCACCGTCAACGAGACACAAAGCGGTTCCATGGTGGTCTCCAGAAGTGGCTCAGAAACTGATATAAGAAAAGGATTTAAATATAATAAACATACAACAGCAGTTTTCTGGGACATAAGTCGTGCCTATGACATAGTATACAGGTCGATTCTGATACTTAAGTTGCATAAGCTAGGCATTCGAGGACATCTCGCACAATATTTTTTAGGCTTTCCTACAGGTGAACGTAATTTTCAGGTACGATGTCGCTCAGTATATTCCAACACATACTCGTTTCAAAATGGTTTACCGCAAGGTAGCTGCTTATCTCAAATGCTCTTCAACGTCATGATCAATGATCTATTCGACGCAGTTCCTTCAAGTATAAACTACTCTTTGTTCGCTGACGACAGTTCCATATGGTGCACCGACAGCGACTCGCAACACTCCATTTTTCGTTTACAACAGGCACTAGACATAATTGAAGATTGGTCAAGAAAGAACGGTAGTATATTTTCACCAACCAAATCTGCAGTGATGACTTTCACCAAAAACAACAGAATGCGTCAGGCTTCTGACCTACGCCTTTCAGGTCAAGTTATTCCTCGCTTACAGTCATTAAAATCCCTTGGCATAGTTTTGGACTCAAAACTCAGTATGGTGAAGCATATGGAGTATGTAAAATCAAAATGTAGCAAGCGTCTGAACTTATTTCGATGTATTGCCGGCACAGAGTATGGGGCAGACCGGAAAACACTTCTTCATTTGTACAAGGCTTTGGTGTTGCCAATCATAGAATACGGAGCTGTAATTTACGCCGGTGCCAGTGATAACACACTTAAAAAATTAGACACAATTCAAAACTCATTCATCCGAATAGCCCTTGGGGCCATGAAAACCTCACCAATCTCGTCCTTACAAACAGAAGCTGTTATACCGCCCTTACATTTGAGACGACAGGAGCAATCTTTACGTTATGTTAGCAAAATTTTGTTTCATCCAAACCATAATACTTATAAATCTATACACATCTTACCTTCAATTCACCATAACTACATTGGTCCGGCTGAAAAACGATCTGGATTAACAATAGCTTCTAGAGTTAAGAAATTCTCCGCAGATTTGGAGTACATTCAACCAGAAATCCTTCCCTTACCTAAACTCAATGTTCCTCCATGGCTGAAGATTGACAGGGAGGTTCTATTTCTTTTTGATTGTTCAAAAGCACTCATTACTCCACAAGAAGTGCAACACAAGTTTGGTGAATTACGCAACCAGTTTTCCAGTTTTCATTTCATTTTCACAGATGGCTCGAAAGACGGTGATCGCACTTCAAACGCAGTTTTCTGTAACTGTAATGAACACATAATTAAAACTCGTCTTAAGAATAGCACAAGTATATATATCGCCGAACTACATGCGGTGTTAGAAGCCCTTCAGTTTATTCAAGAAAAATGTTTACAAAGAGCGGTGATTTGCACAGACTCGCGTTCGGTCGTTCAGTCATTGCTTATGAAATCTCCATCGTCACCCTTGCTGATACATATATACAATCTACACCAGGAATTATCCAACAATGGTACACAAATACGGTTCACCTGGATACCGGGTCACAGCGGTATCCATGGAAACTCGCAAGCGGACAAGTTTGCAAAAGAGACACTTTCTTTAAATAGCATAACAAACATTCCAACTGACTATACATCCATTAAAGCTTGCTTACGACAAGCAATGATACAAAACTGGCAAATGCAATGGACCAATACTACTCGAGCAACACAGCTTCGACGCATCAAACCTCTCATTGAAGTGTGGACGTCTGCCAACAGAGATAATAGACGGGAAGAGAAAGTTTTGGCTAGATTACGTTTAGGACATACTTTATACACACATTGTTATATATATTCCAAAGACGCTCGGCCGATATGCTCGCTTTGTCAATGTCCACAGACAGTAGAACATGTTATCATACAGTGTCCAAATTACCGTAGACAAAGGGGTAAACTGCTCTCTTTTTGCAACAAAGAAAAATTGCCATTCAGTTTGACATCTGTACTCGGAGACACACAACCAGACTTGCTCAATTTACTGTTTTCATTTCTCCAAGAATCAAAACTATTCGAAAAGATGTAAATCACAGACAAACATAAAATAATACCTGTGTAACGCATCAATTGTTCGTTCCTGAACATATAAATTGAAAAGGCATGCAATGGTCATAGTTGACCGAAATGCCTAAAATTAAAAAATAAAAAAACACCACAGTGAATCAGCAATTGACCTGTCAATTTGCTCATCGCCAATATGTAGCCTCTTTGAATGGTTTGTTGACTGACATCCATCACAGCGACCACTATCCTATTAAAATAAAACGTTTACTTCTGGTAACGATGCTGTTACCAGTTGTATTCCTCGTTGGAATTTGAAGAAGGCAGATTGGACGCAATTTCAAGAATTGTGCAACATCGATCAAGAACAATTTCATTCTCCGGAGCAAGGCATCACGTTTCTTACAAATACTATATTATCAGCTACGAATGTATCGATTCCATCCACATCACCGTCAACGAGACACAAAGCGGTTCCATGGTGGTCTCCAGAAGTGGCTCAGAAACTGATATAAGAAAAGGATTTAAATATAAGAAACATACAACAGCAGTTTTCTGGGACATAAGTCGTGCCTATGACATAGTATACAGGTCGATTCTGATACTTAAGTTGCATAAGCTAGGCATTCGAGGACATCTCGCACAATATTTTTTAGGCTTTCTTACAGGTGAACGTAATTTTCAGGTACGATGTCGCTCAGTATATTCCAACACATACTCGTTTCAAAATGGTTTACCGCAAGGTAGCTGCTTATCTCCAATGCTCTTCAACGTCATGATCAATGATCTATTCGACGCAGTTCCTTCAAGTATAAACTACTCTTTGTTCGCTGACGACAGTTCCATATGGTGCACCGACAGCGACTCGCAACACTCCATTTTTCGTTTACAACAGGCACTAGACATAATTGAAGATTGGTCAAGAAAGAACGGTAGTATATTTTCACCAACCAAATCTGCAGTGATGACTTTCACCAAAAACAACAGAATGCGTCAGGCTTCTGACCTACGCCTTTCAGGTCACGTTATTCCTCGCTTACAGTCATTCAAATTCCTTGGCATAGTTTTGGACTCAAAACTCAGTATGGTGAAGCATATGGAGTATGTAAAATCAAAATGTAGCAAGCGTCTGAACTTATTTCGATGTATTGCCGGCACAGAGTATGGGGCAGACCGGAAAACACTTCTTCATTTGTACAAGGCTTTGGTGTTGCCAATCATAGAATACGGAGCTGTAATTTACGCCGGTGCCAGTGATAACACACTTAAAAAAATTAGACACAATTCAAAACTCATTCATCCGAATAGCCCTTGGGGCCATGAAAACCTCACCAATCTCGTCCTTACAAACAGAAGCTGTTATACCGCCCTTACATTTGAGACGACAGGAGCAATCTTAACGTTATGTTAGCAAAATTTTGTTTCATCCAAACCATAATACTTATAAATCTATACACATCTTACCTTCAATTCACCATAATTACATTGGTCCGGCTTAAAAACGGTCTGGATTAACAATAGCTTCTAGAGTTAAGAAATTCTCCGCAGATTTGGAGTACATCCAACCAGAAATCCTTCCCTTACCTAAACTCAATGTTCCTCCATGGCTGAAGATTGACAGGGAGGTTCTATTTCTTTTTGATTGTTCAAAAGCACTCATTACTCCACAAGAAGTGCAACACAAGTGTGGTGAATTACGCAACCAGTTTTCCAGTTTTCATTTCATTTTCACAGATGGCTCGAAAGACGGTGATCGCACTTCAAACGCAGTTTTCTGTAACTGTAATGAACACATAATTAAAACTCGTCTTAAGAATAGCACAAGTATATATATCGCAGAACTACATGCGGTGTTAGAAGCCCTTCAGTTTATTCAAGAAAAATGTTTACAAAGAGCGGTGATTTGCACAGACTCGCGTTCGGTCGTTCAGTCATTGCTTATGAAATCTCCATCGTCACCCTTGCTGATACATATATACAATCTACACCAGGAATTATCCAACAATGGTACACAAATACGGTTCACCTGGATACCGGGTCACAGCGGTATCCATGGAAACTCGCAAGCAGACAAGTTTGCAAAAGAGGCACTTTCTTTAAATAGCATAACAAACATTCCAACTGACTATAAATCCATTAAAGCTTCCTTACGACAAGCAATGATACAAAACTGGAAAATCCAATGGACCAATACTACTTGAGCAACACAGCTTCGACGCATCAAACCTCTCATTGAAGTGTGGACGTCTGCAAACAGAGATAATAGACGGGAAGAGAAAGTTTTGGCTGGATTACGTTTAGGACATACTCTATACACACATTGTTATGTATATATTCCAAAGACGCTCAGCCGATATGCTCGCTTTGTCAATGTCCACAGACAGTAGAACATGTTATCATACAGTGTCCAAATTACCGTAGACAAAGGGGTAAGCTGCTCTCTTCTTGCAACAAAGAAAAATTGCCATTCAGTTTGACATCTGTACTCGGAGACACAACCAGACTTGCTCAATTTACTTTTTCATTTCTCCAAGAATCAAAACTATTCGAAAAGATGTAAATCACAGACAAACATAAAATAATACCTGTGTAACTCATAAATTGTTCGTTCCTGAACATATAAATTGAAAAGGCATGCAATGGTCATAATTTACCGAAATGCCTAAAATTTAACAAAACAAACAAACAATCTCGAATAATATCTCTAGTTTCCCTTCAAAACGTACAAATCTTTCGCCTTTTACTAAAGATTTCCGTGGAGGGGAACACTCAAATGAGTATTAAAAAATGTATTTCGGCCTCCACAATGGTGGCCTCCTGATATGAAAACAGAAAATATGCAAGTTTACACATTAAGTAAGACGTTTTCGTATAGACTGCTATCGTATACAGGAAGTTGATGCCACTTAGGCTTCTCTAACGCTATCGTCGAGTCCCTGGATGACGATGTCGCTGTTTTTCGCTCCCAAATTTGGTGTAGCGTTTTGTCGATATGAAGAAGTGCTTTGATCCATGGATTGCTGAGAACTTCGTGGAAAGAGTGCATTGCACAGGGTCTAAAACATTCAGTCGAAGAAGCATTGCCTAGGCACGTATTGACCAAGCGTCAACTGGCGGTTTTTTAACTGTTAAAGGGAATAGTTCACCTTTCACATGGGGTTTTGAACTGAGATAGCAGATCGAAAAATGGTTTGTGGTGAAAGAATTGCCTTGCTACGCTAAGTAATTTAAACACAGGATTAGTAGGCCCATTTTTTAGAAGTCTCTGTTTCGGGTTCGCGAAACTTCGCTGGTAGTATGATGTCATACCCGCTGACGTCAGAATTGCGTCACTCAGATTCATACGTCATACGCCGCAAACTGGCCGTAACTATTGCCATTAGGAAATAGTCCCGATTGGGGTTACCATCGGGCCAGTGGATTATTGTATTGTATTGTATTGTATTGCACAAGATCAGGTCAATCCACAATAAAAGGGCTATTCTCAGACCATCGTCAGTACATTAGTATCACATGCAATTGGTAATCTAAAAATAAACAGCGACTGAAATGTAAACAATGGACAT
Organism: Chirona hameri; assembly: GCA_036785665.1. Lineage (NCBI taxonomy): Eukaryota > Metazoa > Arthropoda > Thecostraca > Balanomorpha > Balanidae > Chirona > Chirona hameri. The sequence goes on from JAXIVJ010008620.1 coordinate 36,612, forward strand.
GGACACAATGATGCTGGTTAAAAGATATCAAGCACTCTTTAAAATGTCACGAATGCTGGTTTTGAGGGCACGCAGGGACAGACCGGCCAGTTCATTGCCCACGACATGATTGTTATACAGCTGGACGGCTCGGTACTTAAAGGAACGCTTTCCGTGGTTATTAGTGACGCGATGTAGGTATAGATGATGCGATTGTCTGGACCGGCGACTAGTATGCTCATGATTATATGACAGTGAGGTACGCAGAACTTCAGGTTCTCCTGTCACTAAAATCTTATGCAGAAGACATATGTCATTGAAGTTTAAGAGTTGTTCCGCATTGAACCAATCGAGCTGCAACAAAACGTCAGAGATATGATCAAATTTTTTCCTACCTGATATCACTCTAGCAGCAAAATTTAACACTTTCTGCAACCTTAAGATTGTTGTACGGTTGGCACTAGCATACACTTGCGCGCAATAGCGGACACGAGAGAAAACTAAGGCATCAATAATGAGCGGCAGCACGTCAGCGGGTAACAAATGTTTAGCGTTTAGTAGAGCAACTAGGATACCAGTACAACGATCAATTACATGTTTGATATGTAGGTCCCAAGATAACACTGGATCCATGATGACACCGATATTTTTAACACTATTAGAACAATGCAGCGAATCATCCATAAATTTCACAGTGGGCGGCTCTGAGATCTGACTTAACTGGCGTCTGTCCCCGCAAAGCATGAGCTCGGTCTTTCCTGCATTGACCATCATGCCATGCTGGAGAAACCATGTACACATAGTGTCGAGGACAGACTCAAGTGAAGCTTGCATTTCTGTCAGCCTGCTGCGCGGTCCAGTGATGGCGATCTGGGTGTCATCCGCGTATCGCACCACTGTCACCCGAAAACCGTTGATGTTGGATGGGATATGACAGGTTAGGTCGTTGCTGGCAATGTTGAAAAGTAAAGGGCCAAGGCACGAACCCTGGAAAGTGCCAATCGTAATATTTTGGGGTCCAGATAATGCTTCTCCAGATCTTACACGCTGTGTGTGGCCCTCTAAATAGCTTCTGAACCATCCAGGCGAGATTTGAAGCAAGTGAAGCTTAGTGAGAAGAGTGGAATGGTCGACAACATCAAAACAGCGACTTAAATCTATAAGTGTTAAAAGAGTTACTTCAGATCGGTCCATACCATGCAGAATTTCGTCAGTGACAGTTAATAAAGCGGTACTAGTTGAGTGATTGCACATAAAACCATGCTGATCGTTACTAAAAAGGCATTGCTCCCGCAAATAATGCTCAAGCTGCTGATGCACGATTTTCTCCACTATTTTACAAATGGTAGTGACGAGAGTAATAGGTCTGAAGTTAGATGCTGATGACGGATCGTTCCTTTTATACACAGGTATGAATATAGCACTTTTCCAAGCAGAAGGAACAGTTTCGGTTGCGATGCTTTTGTTGATAATACGAAGTAATGAGCGGCCGGTGACTTCAAAGGTGAGTTTGAATACTTTTAAAGGAATGTCTCCTTCCACACTGGAGGATTTGTTGGGCAGTGAGGATAGGATGCGCTGGAGGTGGTCCAGGGTGACGGGCACGATATTTAGGGCGCCAGCATTCACACGCGGTAATCGTACACTGAGCGGCTCGCGGCCCGACTGAGTAAACTGTGTCATGACTTTGTCACGTGTTTCTGTGCCGATGGAGGTAAAATATGTGTTCAAGTCGTCAGGTGTAAGATCAACAGGCTGTGTGGGCGAGCCTCTTTTCGGCGATATGATGGGCTGAAGTTGGCGGTACAGCGTTGAAGGATGTGAGTTAATAATGCGCTGCGAGATTGTGTCACGGCAGTCGTCTCTAATGGCCCGTTTCACTACAGCGTTAAGCTGATTGTACAGATCGGTGTCGCCGCTGTTTTTGGCTTCCCTGCGTTGCTGCATCAGGTCCAGTGTGTCGTCACTGACAGGTGGTGGCGATGGATTATACACACGGTACCTGCGGAGGGGTACATGAAGGTCCAGAATGCGGTTCATCTCAGATGAAAAACGTTCCCACTGCCGTTCGCACGAATCGTCCTGCCTGACCACTGTGGTCCAGTCGGTGGCGCGTACGTCAGCGATAAAGTCCACTGGGTTTAACGCTCGCCAATTACGACCAGTGCGGTACATGGGCTTGACTCTTGTGCGTGAAATGACAGTGGTGATAACAACACGCCGGTGGTGTGAGGTGTAGTCACACAACTGAACACTGCACTGAGGCTTCACATTACCCCCGCATAATTCACCCGACATGAGCACAACATCCAGCACAGAGCGGATATCGCCGCGGTAGAACGTGGGGTCATGAACTTGGTTATGCAGTCCGTAGTTCTCGAGCTCTAGAAGTCGTCTGTGTGCAGAGGGGTTTGTTTGAGGATCCGAGTTCAGGTCACCGGCCAGAACGAGTTTCTGCGATGAGTGGGCTGCAATGACAGTCTGCAGCTGCGCTTCTATGTCATCATAGTCACTGTTGACCTGTGACGCAGTTGTTGATGGGGGCCGATAGATGCATCCGATGATGGCTGCTCTCTTCTTGTCGACTTTGACTTTCAGCCACAGCGACTCAACATGTGAGGAAGAGCGCGACTGCGGGGCGACAGTCAGTTTGTCGACTTGTAGATTTTCCCGAATGTAGATCGCAACACCTCCACCAGACTTCTTACGGCCGATTTTTCTGTCACTCCGGAATAATCGGTACCCAGGGAGACTAATCAGTCGGTCAGGTGTGCCGGCCTTCAGATTAGTCTCAGTGAAACAGTGGATGTCTGCATCACGCTGGGATAACTCAGCTCTGATGTCGGGGAGCTTCGGGAGGAGAGACTGTACATTCAGGAGCTCCAGGACAATTCGTGGCTGTCCGCTCACAGCACCGGAGCCGCCGGAGCCGGCAGCACCTGGTGCCTTCTGCTGGAGCCGCTTGGTGTCATGTGTCGTCAGTCTGGGAGGTGTCACCAGCGTCGATGGAGGACGGGGAGCTTCACCTCCAGACCCTCTCGGTGGTCGGTCCGAGGTGACATGAACCGTGATTGGTCTCCGAACTGGCTGCGCTACGCCGCGCGGCCGACCGGCCGATGAAGCCGCGGCGCCGCGGCCGGCCGGACAGCTGGCGGCCCGGCGAGCGGCCCGGCGCCTTAGCTCCGGCAGCAGTGGGTAGAGGCTGGGAGAGCGGGGAGAGCGGGCGGCTGGCGCCGACCCGCAGCTGGGGCCCAGGTCGCATAGGCGGTGGCAGGGACGGGCCGGAGAGCTGCCGCTGACGTCAGTGGCAGGCTCTGACACAGAGTCGCACCGCAGGTGGATAAGAGCGCGGTCATAGTTAGGCCGCCGGCGACAGATACGGCTCCCGAACTGCGGCCCGGCGCGGCGCTCCTGCAGACGGCGGCCCGCCCGCCTCCCTCGGCGGTGTCTAGATCCGCCATTGCGCAGCTGACCCGGTCCCGCCGCCGGCGGCGCCGCCACAGCACTGATCCACGACTTTCAGTAGAGTCGGTAGGTGACGGAACTCGGGGTCTGATTGGTCTCGTGAAGCAGTGTGCTCTCCCGAAACCGGTAGAAGGTGGTTCGTTCGAACGTGACCCGTTGGCGATGGGTCGTTGGCAATGTAAACAACATATAAAAGCGACGAATCCTTGGAGAATCTACACACAAATCACATCACTGAAACCGCAGTCCGGAAAAACACGGTAAGAGATTAAACTGGTGGCCGGATACTGGCTGGAACACGGCATGACATGACTAAAAGAACGGAGCGCGAGACGTGGCGGCCGCCATAATCAGGCGCTCGGCCAGAAAGATTAGCTATAGTTAGTATTTGTATTTGACCTGACCTGATAAATCATTGGTAATCAAACTGATTTTTATTTTATACAGACCAGGTGTTGCATATATTTGTTTCATGAAAATGCTTGCTTGATTGTCTTCTTAAGAAATATAATTGAAATAAGGCAGGGTTTGGTGTTTGTATACGTGTTCGTGAACAGCTCATGAACAGTGTGTTTGTTTATTTGTTTCTTTACGAATTTCATGATCATGGTCATCTGTTCACGAAAAAATATATGTTCATGAACAGTTGACGAACGTTCATGAACTGCTCATGAACAAATATGTATTATTATTTGTTTACTCTGAGTTCATATTTCGCTGTCCCAATTTCTATTATTTTCTGGAGCACGCTGACAATTTTGGTAGGAAATGACCAAATTGGTAGGTACTATTAATGTGGTTTCGGGTTCATAACAATTACAGCCGATCGCATTGCTTCGTGTAATGTATAATGACAACGTATAATCCAATTGTATCACCATTAAATAATAATTTGGGAAAACAAAATACAAGTTTTCAAGGAGGCATGTATTGTGAAACCCCATCAACACGAGCGTCGAAACCAGGAGAACTGGTTAATGCATCCGTATGTTTTAGACTCAATCGCTACGCCTTTGATCGTAGCATGGGAATAATAGCCTCCCTATTCTCTGCGGGGGGGGCAGATTTTTCCCCCCTCCCCGGTGGTTTTTCGCTTGCGGCTCCCAAACTGTTGGGCCCAGCGTTTTGAAACTGTGCGAATTTTCCTATAATTGATATACACGTTGTCAAAATTGGAACAAAATCGGACCAGCAGAGGCGGTGTCAGGCCCTTGTTTTTGGAAGGCAATCTGTCACGCTTGAATGGTTGCGAATTCAGTTGTGTGGTGCATGGTAACTAATGCGGTTGTGTGGTGCATACTTCCTTCGTATTTAACGGTACAATAAATGCGTCAGATGCATTTGCACAGCAATATGCATCATAAATACTGGGATTGCACATATCTTTTGTTTGAAGAGGCGCCCTCAGGTACAGAAAATGGGAGGCGGTACTAGTGCAGTTACTAGCAATTTGTTTGAATGTAACATATACATGAAATCCTGTAGCGCATTTTCACACTAAAAAGACGTCGGCAGGGGCAGCTCCAGGCTCTATTTCTTTTTTGCGGGTCAATTGTGTTAGGTATTGCCAATTTCACACTAAAAAGATGTCGGTAGCGGTAGGTCGAGGCTCTATTTTTTGCGGGTCAATTGTGTTAGGTATTGCCAATTCTTCCCCCACACGCTGTCCTGAGTGCACCATTGTTTGGAACAGTGCATTCACCATATACCTATAAGATGAACATTGTGTGAAATTGTGCCCCCCCCCCCCCAACCCACATGGTTTACCTGGATATGCACAATATATTACATTTATCTTTTTGCTGCTAATAATGCTCACATTCATATCGCCACAAACGAGCAAGAACAGCACATATTTGTTATCAGAAAATCTCCCCACCTGAGTACGCCTATGATGATTCATTTTCGAATTTGTCTTGATATGTTGAAGACCTGTACATTTCAAGTTCAAAAACGTTTGTTCCATGCAAATCGATCAAACCACATTACTACAATGATCTATAAATAAACAACCAATTTTTTCCTCTTTTTTTGCCCCCTGTCCCCCCCCCTTTTCAACACACAAAATCAGGGTCTACAAATAGGGTTGAAGGGAAATATTGACCTTTTGATCTATTTTTCTGTATCATCTTATGCAACATGTATGGTATTAAATTGATTCTCAATTTAAAAATGAAATCACGACTTTTTATATTTTTATTTCTGTTTTTGTTGTTGTTGGGGGGGGGGGGGGGGAAACATATACTTCTTTTGGACAACAAACACTCATGATGGGTTTTTCCTTCCACTATTGAGAGTGCGACATAACTGGCGTTTGTGTTGCAATCTTTCAACTTTGAACACCTCTCGTTGAATTACCTCTCAACAAATCGCATACACTAAATGCGTCCGTCGTAGGGGGCCAAGTTAACCCTCGCCCGGGTAGGGCAAAATCACTACGTGTTGGGGGGAATCGAAGGGTTGGTTGGTTGGTACGACGACACCCCCCCCCCCTTTAGCGTTTCGCCCCTAATTGAGCTAGGGCTTCGATTCAAAGACGAGCGTGTTGCTTGTGACGAGAGGAAGCCGCTGATACCCGATTTGGTCTCTGGGTACCATTACCGTCTCTGGGTATCATTTGACCTCTGAGGTTTTATTAGGTGACCTCTGAGGTCATGTCAATGACCAAAAAGTCATAAAAATTGAAAATGCGTATAAATTGAATTGTATCGAGATCGAATCGTGAATGAGCATATCATAATGCTTAAAAGGTGCCAAATTCGTAATCAGCGTCACAAAATAACCTAAAAACTGCAAAATTCCAAAAATGTCATGTCAGATCATCTGAGGTCAGTGACCTCAGTCAGTTGACCTGTGGATGCGCATGACCACAGTGGAACATATAATTATCTCAAATGGATCCCAAATTTGAAATCAGCGTCACAAAATGTCCTAGAATCCACCAGAAGCCCAAAAGTCATCTGAGGTCATCGGACCTCTGAAAATGTCAATCGAGGTCACAATCTCAGTGTAAACCACAACCGTCACCTGGAAACACCTTTGCATATGCTCCTGGACAACAAACACTTAGAAACTGCACATGTTACAAGCATCGATCTGCGGGACGCCATTTGCGCCTGACATGACCTTGAGAAACAGGTGATATGTCACGGGTCGTGTGGGTTCAAATTCAAATTTGTCAGATTATGTGTCAAATTTTTCAAAAGTAGGGTACTGAAAGTTTCATCGCAATCGGTTAGAAACTACGCGAGTTATTCCAGAAAAACCGAGGGGATGGCATCCACCCCTACCCGGGCGAGGTTTAAACCGCCGAATGAATCAAAGTTTTCTTAAATGTTTATTGATTGACTACGAAAAAACGGTTCAGATAAATGTTTGATGCGTGCATTGTAATGTATTCAATACCTGTATGTTGAAAATTCATGGGAAACATTTTTTAATGAGTCGATAACGCTTAAAGAAAACTGTTCACCTTTGTTTGTTTGTTGGGGCTTAAGGGCGCGACGACTGCATGGTCAATTTGCGCCCAAACTGTTCACCTTTAAAAAGCTAAAAAAAAACGTTCAGAAATGATTGAGAGAAGCTAGAAATGAATTATCATGTTCCTTGTAAGCCATACAATATATATGAACGCGGAAAAAGCAAATTATAATGTCAGTTATTTGGTTCCAATTCATTTTTGTTTGCTCTGAATGGAGTGAACTAATGCGAAATCAGATTGCTAACAAACACGCAATGTCATCGTGACCAAGGCCCTATCACCAGGTAGAACCATCCCTGCTGCGCAAAATCTGCCATGACGTCACCGGGGAAAACTTATATCCGGCATAGAAAGCTAAATATATGCAAAACTACTTCGCAAGTGATATACATGTAAAGTACATCATCAATAATGTATGTTAGACAGTATCAAGTCTCATATTAATGACAAGGAAACTCACAGGAATCCGAAACGTAATACTCCGGTGACGTCACGGGGCATTTATTGAACAGCCTATAGGTATTGGGATGACAACGGCCTGCATCGTGACAACATCTGCACGTGCGTGATGTATAATTCCACTAAGAATATTGCTGAGAAAAGTGTTTATCGACGATTATGACGATATATTATATATTTCATATATATATTATACTATATATTATTATATTTCAAAGTTCATGCGTGTAATGAAGAGAATAAAGTACTGAAACAGCATGTTCTTGTCCAGCGCTAAACCTTTATTTCAATGTTTATAATACTTATTCCCCAAGCCATACGTCATAATCATACGTCATACGTCAATCATATAAATCAGCCAATCAGCGATGGGAGACACGACGGATACTCGTTCCGGCTTCTAGGACTCGGTAAGCAAATTTAATTAATTAAGGGGTTTCTATGAAGATGAGAAAGCATCTCAAGTAAATTGTTGAGCCTTCCAGAGAGTTGTAAGCCTTCCCACACGGTGCCCACTTGCTACCCCTCCGCCATTCCGGAAAAACCAGTATACATATACATATACAACATATGTATGTATATGTATATGCATATGTATAGGTGTAGGTGTAGGTATAGGTATAGGTATAGGTATAGGTATAGGTATAGGTATAGGTATAGGTATAGGTATAGGTATAGGTATAGGTATAGGTATAGGTATAGGTATAGGTATAGGTATAGGTATAGGTATAGGTATAGGTATAGGTATAGGTATAGGTTATCTCGGAATTTTAGTATCGGTGATCTAAGGTCAGGTCAATTTCGCAACCTCCCCATAATAAGTGAATGGGGAAATATACAAATGCTAAGGATATGCATGATATTAGTCCGATTACTTCTGGATCATGTTATTATAGGATATTATTGATGATCCAAATGTAAGTTTTGTTCAGTGTCCCCTATTGGGTCATTTAAGGTCATGCGAGGTCGCCATCACTTTTTTGTCAATAACTCCCGCCATAATGAAGATAGAGAAGTAAAACAGACATCAATGTGTTTGTCTCGTCAAGACACGTCTTCCATATGCAACATGCCCTACTTGGGTCACCACTTGACCTTGACCTGATGTCAAATTTTTAATTTAATTTAACAAGATCACCATGTATATCATTCAAAGCGCCTTGACAAGATAAACACAATGACGTTAGCAGTTTTCCGTTATCTTTATTACATAAAAAGTTAATAGCGAAAAACGATTTAGCAAAAAAAAATCATTTTTCTTCTTCTTTGACCTCTGAAGCTTCAAATGTTGACCTTAGATCAAAGTTGAGGACATCTTAGCGATTGCAAATTTCACTGGCTGGCGTTTGCTTTTTTCCGTTTGTTTCTAACTAGCATAGTTTCTGAGATATATGGGAATTTCTGGAGCGATGTCCTAAAGCAGGGAAAAAAAAGAAAATTTGACCTTTGATGACCTCTGGTGACCTCAATTTTGGCCTGACCTAAAAGAATACTGAAATACTTTCGATAGAACATGTATCAAGCTATCAAAAGCCGTTTTCCACTTCTCGCTACGTAGCGTAGTTTTCGAGATCTCAGGGGGGGGGGGGGCGGAAATCAACCCCCCCCCTGCAGTTGGTGTTCGGCGCAAAGCCCCTGCAGTGCGCGGGTTAATGCCGATGAACATACAAACCCCGTTGCCAATGCTCGATAGTTGGAACTCGAGAGATACGAATTAAAATGCATCGTCAACGAACCGACCTTCTATAATGGCGCGCACCGTTCCATTCTGGATGTGGTCCAGGTATCCGATGCCATTGATAATGCACGGTTGCCGCCTACATGTTTGGTGGAGCGATGCGACTTTACGAGTCACCACTACCGTGTTCACGTAGAAATCGCTGTTCCGCGCGCTAGATTGAAGGCATTGCATAGGACAGATCGTGCATGGAAATCGTTTGATAGTGCCGCCTTCTTGACCGATGCGGCAGCGAATGATTGGACCGTTGTTGTGAATGTTAACGATGATTGTGAAAAGCAATGGAGTCGTTCGCGTCCACCTTGAATGGCTTGCTGGATGCGCACGCTCCGGTACGCAGGTACCGGGTGCATATTCCAGCAAGTCTCAACAAAAACGAAATCTTATGTCACAGGGAAGGAGTGCGAGAGAATGCAACGATCCGTCATACCAGTATTTTAATTTATTGACGAAAAGAGCCATTAGAACAGATTGCAGACAAAACTTAGTGGATGAGACCAGTCATTGCTCCAAAACGGGGACCGACAACAGAACCGTCAAATGTAACACCTAACGACAAGTATTTTACCTCGATTGGTTTATAAACTCGAGACAGGGTATCAGGGGATTTTAGTAGATCAGCTCGAGAAACTCTAAAACAGAAATTGCCCAGAGTCAATACAGGGCGAATACGTATATACCCAGTCACTCTCACACAACTAGTCATTTTTGTATATTCAAAACAAAGCTTCGTGCGGTGAAGGGGACATTCCAGTGAAAACTATTAAGCTATGTTTTGCTATTACTGGTCGTGGTATTATGTTTTGCTATTACTGGTCTGTGATCCTAGCATGGCGTCCAATTTCAGACCAGTCACTAATGTCCCAACAATCACAAAAGTAGTAGAAAAACTTGCTTTGCAACAACTGACAAGCTATTTTAATAGGGAACACCTATACAGCAGCGATCAGCACGGCTTTAGAACCAATTATTCTACTTGTACCGCATTGCTATCGGTGACTGATAGATTTTGAACGGAATGGATCGCTCAGAGATCACCCTGCTGACCCTGATAGATTTAAGTCGCTGCTTTGATGTAGTGGACCATACAACTCTGTTAAATAAACTAGAGCTATTGCAAATATGCCCTCAGTGGTTTAAAAGTTACCTAAGTAGCCATGTTCAGCAAGTAAAAATCGGTGAAAAGCTTTCGGATCCCCTACCCATCACAATTGGAACATCTCAGGGGACATGTTTAGGGCCGTTGCTTTACAAAATCGCTAGCAACGACTTGCCGTGTCACATTCCTGATGAAGTTAACGGTTTTCGAATCATTAAGGCCCGTTATGCAGATGATAGTCAGATTGGCATTGTCGGTCCACGCAACCATATAAAGGAGATGCAAAAAAGCCTTGAATAGGTTTTGGACACAATGACGACATAGTTTCAGCAGAACGGCATGCTAGTGAATGCCAGAAAAACAGTGTTTATTGTGTGCGGCGATAAACGGCAGATTATGCGTCTAAACGGATTCCCAACTATTAACTTCATGGGCGTGGTTCTTCATTGCAAAGAAGAAAGTAAAAAATGTAGGTATCACTCTGGATAGTTCTCTGTCATGGGAGCAACATGTGCAGCAAGTAACGGATCGGTGCTATGGAATTCTGGTCGCACTTCATGCTTAACAGGTGCTGCCTGTAGAAACATTGCCGAGATTAATTGAAGCCATGGTATTTTCTCATGTAAGATATTGTATGTGCATGGAGGTACTAGTTCCAGTGCTATTGG
>JAXIVJ010008621.1:0-27500 GCA_036785665.1 Chirona hameri
GTGGAGCCAAGCCTCAGGAACCCCTATTCCTGGGTGCACATCTCGGTATGATGGAAAATATTGAAATTAAGGTAGTTTTTCATATATATATATATATATATATATTCTTCGGATAGTAAATCACGATGACCGGTGGCAGTCAGCGCTCAATAGTACATATGATAATAATAACTGTATACATACACCGAATGTATGCACCGAACTGCAAATGGTTTGAAAGCAGCAAGAGGCAGAACGACTTCTCCGCACATAAATGGTCCCTGCGGATCTGGAGGAGCCTGGGGCGAGATGGCTTGGGGAGATGGTCCTGGCCTTCGGTCCAGCAAGTTAGGCACCGCTGGAGCAGCTTGCGGGTGCCGATGTCCGCGTCTTTGCGGTTGCGTCGCCTTTTTTTCCGGAACTGGGCAGACTAGCTAAAAACGTATCCCACTTGAAAGTTAATATTTTATGAAGGGAGTGGGGCCTGGGGCCAGCAATTAGGTACCGCCAAGGAGAGACTGCCAGACACTTAATTAATTAATTTCCCCATTTTCCAAATTTGTATAAGCAATTGCGTATTTTGTGTCATGCCGCGAAGCGGCGCGAAATTGTCAAGTTTTTCATTGGGGATAGCTGGATTCGGACTGCTCCCAAGACAATTTTTACAACTGTACGTCCGACCGTTTTTTTTTTTTTGGGGGGGGGGAAATCATAGTTTCAGGACCTTTGGCAGTCATGAATAGTATGACCCTTTTGCCCCCTCCCCTAGATCCGCCCCTGTTGCACATTAACATTGGACATACCTATTCATGACTGCCTGTGAGGTCTGAACTCAAAATCACGCGACGTAAAACAAAACATCGCGGTTTATGTCGGTCTTCTGCTATAGCAACTGCACTGCCGTGAACAGATTTCACAATGAAGAAAACATAAGGGAAAGTTTATCAAGGAAGGAAAGGAAATATCAGCCAATAACTTGCAAACGGTAAATCACACATTCAAATGGTATTCAAATGGTACCAATCGCTTCGGTGTATCATGACGGGTACAGTGGTGAATTATACTAAAAGGGATCGGCCCAGGCGCACAATCAGAAAACACATTTCGGGAGGAAGGATACGGCTGTTGGGGTCGTCATCTCCAGTCCAAAGGGGTGCCGCCGGCACTCACGACTCGAGAGGCGACACCTGCACTCGCAGCCCCCCCCCCCCCCCTGCGAGGCATGCAGGGGCGCCGACTGCACAGTCACGACTCAACGCATTATGCGCCCTCGGAAGGTATTTCGTCGCCCTCGGAAGTATGGGTGTATCTTTTCAGATACAAGTTAGTGGGGCAAACTATCACATTGCATGGTTGTTTTGCATGTTTGAAGTGAAAAATGGTCATTTTAACGCCAGGGACCGTTCAAATCTGACAAAAGTTGGTGGGGCAAAGCGGGAAGTTGTTGGGGCCCCACCATTTGAATAGGAAACTCCACCCGCCCTCGCAAGACATCTTCCGCCCTCGAAAGGAATCATGCCGTCCTCGGAAGGCATCTTTCCGCCCTCACAGCGCATTATGCCACCTTCGGAAAGCATCATGATTCATGGCGCCCTCGGAAGACACGCCTTCGGTAGGCATTTGGCCACCCTCAGAGCTCATTATAACGCCCTCGGATGGCCTCGGAAGACATCTTGCCACCCTCGGAAGGCATCATGCTGCCCTTGGAAGACATCCTGCAGCCCTGGGAAGGCATTTTCACGCCCTCAGAGCGCATTATGCCGCCCATGTAAGGCATCATGCCGCCCTCGGAATACATCTTGCCGTCCTTGGAAAGCATCTTGCCGCCCTCAGAGTGCATTATGCCGTCCACAGAAGACGCCTTGTCGCCCTCGGAAGACGTCTTGCCGCCCTCGGCAGGCATCATGCCGCCCTCGGAAGACATTTTGCCGCTATCGGAAAACATTTTGCCGCCCTCAGAGCGCATTATGCCGCCCTCAGTAGACGTCTTGCCGCCCTCGAAAGGTATTCTGCCGCCTTTGAAGGTGCCATGGCTCCCTCGGAAGACATCTTACCGCCCTCAGAAATAATTTTGCCGCACTCAGAGCGCATTATACCGCCCTTGGAAGGCATCATGCCGCACTCCTCGGAAAACATATTGCCGCCCTCGGAAAGCATTTTGCCGCCCTCCGAACGCATTATACCGCCCTTGGAAGGCATCATGCCGCCCTCGGAAGGCATTTTGCCGCCATCAGAGCGCATTATGCCACCCTCAGTAGACGTCTTGCCGCCCTCGAAAGGTATTCTGCCGCCCTCGAAAGGTATTCTGCCGCCCTTTGAAGGTGCCATGGCTCCATCGGAAGACATCTTACCGCCCTCAGAAAGAATTTTGCCGCACTCAGAGCGCATTATACCGCCCTTGGAAGGCATCATGCCGCACTCCTCGGAAGACAGAATGCCGCCCTCGGAAGGCATTCTGCCGCCCTTAGAGCGTATTATGCCGCCCTTAGAGTGATTCTAGACGGGTAGTTGACTGGACATCAGTCGATAATTCTAGCATAAATGAGTATGCCAAGTTTGTTAAAGGGAGTGTGCCTACTCACATCGCTTATTTGGGGTTAATGACACTGGTCTATAGAATATAATTTTCTGAATTGACCCATGACTTCGTTTCTCCAGATTCGCCCTAGTTGCTGAGATATTCCAAAAACACCAGGAACTTGCTGGGAGCAAAAAGTCATCGGGTAGACTCCAAAGGGCTTCCGCTACTAGAAGCACTGCAACTATCGATTAAACTGCTAGCATATGTTAGCGCCGGCCAATAGCAATTCAACAAAACAGCTCGTGCACGCTGATAGCAGCAGCCGAACAGAAACTGGACGGCCATCATGTTTTTCGATGATGGCCGATGGCCATTTTTTTTGAAGATATCAATTTAGAGCTACGAAACTTACACATAATAAAGTTCACAGTGGCAAGCAAGAACGTGCTGTGCAAAACTTGTCTTTCTATCTTGCATGATCTGACCGTAATTGTCATAGGCGTAGGAACAGGGGGGGGGGGCAGCCGCCCAACATTTTGATTTTAACATTACGCCTATGGGCGTTGCATGGAAAGAATCGACTTCAGAATGCCTCCTGCCCCCCACCCCCCAACTTGAACATAGTTCCTACGCCCCTGGTAATTGTATTGTCTAATGTGCGCCGTTTTACATAACATCACCATAGTGGCGATCGTTTTATAGATATCGAAAGAAAAATAAATAAATATGTAAGTGAAAATTAACTAAAGGGGCTCCAGATGTGAATTTCATCATATACAACAATCAAACCAATAGCTACTTACCGTATTAAAAATATTTTTGACATTCTAAAACAGTAGGCACACTCCCTTTAACCCGCGCGGCGCTGGGGTCTTCATCCGAACGTGCGGTGCTGGGGGGGGGGGGGGGTAAATTTTACCCCCCCTCGTATCTTCCGAACCAATAACCGCAGCGAGACGCGCAAGGCGGCGATCGAAAGCTCTCAGTGAGAAGAATCTAACGCATGTCCGAAATTATTAACATAAGGTCACATGTCAGGTCACGGTCAGGTCAAGTGTCAAAATTTCAGTATTTGGGTTTTTGGGCTATACTTTCCATCCAAAGCCTTGTATTGCAACCATTATCTCACAAAGTGATCCCAAATGTATAATGCATCTCCCGCATAAGTAAAAATGAAATTTTAAGCAAAGGTCAAGGTCAAGGTCAGGTCACAAAAGGGAAAAGGTCTACGAAAGCCATGCGACACATGTTGTATGGGTTATTTTACACGTATAATTCGATATAAGCAGCCATTTTCACAGCCTGACACCATATAATCGCCCTCAGGTCAAGGTCAGGTCACAAATAAGGTCAAAATTTGAAATTGATTAATCTAAATAAACATTGCATGTTTCTAGATTAGTTTTGTCTTCAAAATACAGTGGTGGGATTTATTTGTCTGTATCTGGTCAGTAAAAGCCAAAAAACACAATTTAGAAAATGACGTCATGAGTTACTTATTCTTAGAGAGCCATAAGTCAGTCAAAAATAAAGAAATTGCTTTGAAATTTGGTATGAACATCGTTCATACTCGGCTCTCTAATATATCTTCCGGTTTTTTGCAAATTCTCAAACAAAAAACTTTTGTGGAAATTTGTCCCCAAAAATCAGTTTTTTGCATTTTTGGGGGTCAAAAACCAAAATGTTTGAAAATCTAAGATAGCCATGTTAAAGACAATGTTATTTCCTTTCTTTTGACGCCTTTTATTTGCGATTTGCTTCAACACGCTATTTTCTACGATTTTGCAAACATTTAACGTTTTTTCACCAAAAATGACATGACATGACGTCACTAAAACGTCATTATCTCCTCAAAATTTTCACGAATTTCAACACAATTATAACACAAGATGTAGAATTGATGCACCATAAGGTATTGCAAGTTTCACTTCGATATCTGTCATAGTTTTCAAGTTATGGAGAAAATCCGGGAGGGGGGGGTAAAATTTACCCCCCAGCGCCGCGCGGGGTTAAAGAGGAGCTTTCCAATATCGATGTACCATATGGTGTTTTGTACTGTCATGCTCGTGCCTGTCAGGTGGCATAACACTGCTATCAGTGTATACTATGAAAATATTATAAAATGTCTTAGGAATGCCTCTCGCTGCTATATTGCTAACAGGAAACACGCTCGTGGTAAACGTATCATCCCAGCGTGGACTGAGTTCGTGGATGAAAAGCATACACTCTACGGTGATCTTTACTCTCTCTGGGCGTTGGTAAGTAAACCTCGTCATGGCTATATCTACAGCCAGTTGTGCATTGCGAAATCGCAGTTTAAATACGCTCTCCGTTTTTGTTTAAGAAATGATAAAGATCTGAGAGCTAAGGTACTGGCAGATAAGTTTGTAAATAATTCGCGTAATATGACTACTTTTTGGAAAGAGGTACGGAGGCTTAACAGTGCTCCTCCTCTCGCTCAATCTGTGTCAGGTCTCAGTGGTGAGGCGAATATTGCAAATATTCATGTAAGTGATCGCTGGAGCCCATGGAGGCATCTCGATGGATACCTTTCTGTGAAAGTTCTCAAAACAGGTTTGAGTGTAGTTTGTAAATCTGTTTATCGACAGTATTGTAAATTGGTTTAATTACTGCTTTTTTAATGAGGGAAACGTGCTGTGATCAAAACATAGATTCATAAAATGAACGAACTCATTGAGTATTGCAGAAAATGTTGCTATGAATAACTTAGTATTTATGTCGTCGTGACCGCCACCGACATTCTTCATATTGCTTATAAGTGAAAAGAGTTCCTCTACAGTTGTGTGGAAGAGGGTGTTCAGGAGTTCCCTGGAGCATCAGGAATGCAATTCAATGGGTCTATCTTAGAGGGGAGGGGGTATTTGTTCGTTTAGTTGTATTCCAGTTTGAGATAAAAATGTGCTTAGTGTTCTGAGATATGTTGGGGATCCTCTGACAACCATCATCAGTTTTAAATGTTATCGGAAACGTATTAACATGGGTGGTTCCTTTAGTGACCGCATTAAGGATTTGCCTTGTTTTCTTGACATTGCCGTCTTTTAGTGCATTGCTAATGTAAGAGCTTTTTGATTCTCTGATCAACGTGCACAATACATTCTTGTATGTTATATCTTCGAATATTATCGAACGTAGGATGCTTGCTTTTTTCAATGAACAACTTATTTTTTTTATTTATTGAAGCTAATATCCCGGGTGTGAATGATTTTTCCCAACTCAGCCTACTTGTCTGGAGAAGCTACGCCCCTGGAAACAAGACAAACCAAATAAATACACGCGAAAATATACAACACTGAAATACTAAAATCACATCACAACCAGTAACAACATCAGACAGGATTGTCTCCTACATATTTTCTCACACTTGACGGAAGCTGGCAAACGTTGCGTGGAACGGATCAGCAGCTTGGAATCTTTCCACATGTGCATTGAATCCCAATACAGCCCGTCGGTATAGATAGCCCTCGCTTAAAGGGAAATAATGACCTTTTGATTTTGTTAGCAACAATTTCTTAGGCTACCGTTATGGTTTTAAAATTATTTTATTTAAATTTAAGAATTAAATAAAATTATTTCCAAATTCAAAATTTTAAGTTTGGGAAAAATACAAAACAAGTACCTTGTGTACTTCATGAAGGTCATTGACAAATTCGTCCTTCCTTTCCATTGTTTACATCAAGTGCGGCATTTTTGGAGGCTCTGTGACGTTTCCGATCAAACTGAGCGCTGCTCGGACACACGCTAGTAGCGCTTTCGTTCTCCATGGCAACCGGCGTCAGCCAATCACAAGCCAGAAAGGGAATACGTTCTGGCTTTTCATTGGCTCACGCCTGGTTACCATGGAGAACGAAAGCGCTACTAGCGTGCGTTCGAGCAGCGCTCTGATCCGTGAAGCAATCCGTGAAGCATCCGTGATGCATGACTGACTAATAAGGGCGGAATGAATTGAACCCCAGGCAAGCTAGTATTCGCAAAGCACTCGGCACTGCGCCACAATAGCAAAAGGTGAGGGAAATGCATATTGGATACAATATTATTACGTCACAAGTTTCTGAAGTGTCAACTACTATGAAATACAGTGATAAAATATCTTTAATAATGATTAACAAGAAAATTCAAACTTAAAAAACAATAATTGAATAAGTCTTTAATTAGCTTTCAACTCAAAATCAGATATATTTTGCAATACTACACAAGAATGGCACCAGTGATGTCATTAACAAAGCCTGCTACGGGACTTGGGTATACTAATCAGGAACAACTCGCCACAATGGTTAAGTGCGTCGAGAAGCATGACAATGACTTTGTAAACAAATCGCCGACGCTAAATAGGCCGCCGTTGATGTGCATCGATGAGCTTCCGATTTTATTGCCCCTTTTTCCAATCGCTGTTAGTTTTAGAAGATCGCCGGGCATATAATCACAACAAGCAGAACGCACAATATATCTTCCACTCCATTGCGTACAAAAACAATACGGGAAAAGCCCGCAGTTTGATGAGGACCAAAAGTACTTGCAGTACCGGTCGTTAAAAGTGTGGAACGCTTATCAACTTTAACTTGAAATATCTTTCGGTAGGAAAGTTTTCATGCAAAATGTGATGAATTTACAATATATTTTGGTCTCGTCTGGCGATTTCAAGTGCTAACTCCATTTGTGTGGAAAAAGGTCATGATTTCCCTTTAAAGGGAATGTTTCACCCTTGTATTAGTTTTAAACTGAGATAGCCATTATCTTAGGCCGTTATTAAAATGTCTAAATTACTAAGGTAATTTTTCCCAAAACTTAGCCGTTTTTAAGCAATTTAATTTACCATTTGCAAAATGACCCCAGGCTGGTGCAGCCGCTGATTGGCTGAGTCACCTTTTCAGCCAATCAGCGGCGGTCTATAGCTCAATAATGACGTCATTCGCCCAAATATAAAAACTTTATTTGTATAAAGTTAAGTGACTTTTCGAGTGAAAAATATCAACATCGTTTTCAGCAACACTTTCTTCATATTTTCTACTACAACCAGCGTATATTTGATAACTTTCAGAAAGGTGAAACATTCCCTTTAATGGTCTCCTTGTGAGCCTTGTGACTCGTGAGCGGACGGAACATGGATCAGTTGCAATGGTCCGGCCCTGGTTCAACGCCGTGGTACGGGGAGTGGGAAGCAGCCGAGCAGAAAGGCGGAGTGGTGTAGTCGGATCGGAATAGGATCCAGTATAGGAACATGAACTGCTCCACTGCCTAAACAGATCTCTTAATTGTCCCCTGCACGGTCGCTTTCCACGTGCCCCGAGTCATGTGTCACGTCAGTTGTCACTAATGAAGAAAGCAGTATGGGAGCGCAGTCGAGGGGGGAGAATAACATGGATCAGGTTACCGGGCACACGGCAATAGGCGCGGGGGCGACGGCTGGCGGAGTGGCGCCTGGTCACTACTACTAAGCTTCGGTGCATTAAATATGTGCTATTTCATTGCTAGTATAGGAACATGAACTGTCCACTGCCCAAACAGATATCTTAATTATTGTCCCCACAGTCGCTTTCCACGTGCCCCGAGTCATGTCTGTGACAAGTCAAGTCACTAATGAAGAAAGCAGCGTGGGAGCGCAGTAGAGGGGAGAGGAACAGGGGTCAGGTTACCGGGCTATCGGCAATAGGCGCGCGACCCCGGGAACGGCTGGCGGAGCGGCGCCTGACCACTACTAGTCACTCTCGGACCACCTGGTCAAAACGGGACCGTCCCGTTTAGGAGCGGTACCTCTATATTTCGAAAACGCCTTAAGTTATGGCGGAGGAAGTTTTCGAAGGTGTTAGGACGTGTCTCTCCCCTGATGTGATCGAAAACTGTTGATCCGGCCCATCTAGAACACACCTTGGTACTTAAAGGGAAATAATGACCTTTTGATTTTGTTAGCAACAATTTCTTAGGCTACCGTTATGGTTTGAACTTATTTTATTTAAATTTAAGAATTAAATAAAATTATTCCCAAATTCAAAGTTGTAAGTTTGGAACAAAATACAAAACAATTACCTTGTGTACTTCATGAAGGTCATTGACAAATTCGTCCTTCCCTACCATTGTTTACATCGAGTGCGGCATTTTTGGAGGCTCTGTGACGTTTCCGATCAAACTGATCCGTGAAGCAATCCGTGAAGCATCCGTGATGCATGACTATCAGTATAAGCCATGAATAACAACATGCAAACTATACCAACTCGAATGAAATAAGGGCGGAATTATTTGAACCCCAGGCAAGCAAGTATTCGCAAAGCACTCGGCACTGCGCCACAATAGCAAAAGGCGAGGGAAATGCATATTGGATACAATATTATTAGTCATAAGTTTCTGAAGTACTATGACATACAGTGACTACTATGAAACTACTATGAAATACAGTGATAAAATACCTTTAATAATGATAAACAAGAAAATTCAAACTTAACAATAATTTGAATATGTCTAAGGTGACGGAGACTGTGTGAGGTTAATCATGATAATGCGAATTAAAATAACCGGTAACCTCATAATAAGTATGTAAAGTAATAAATTAAGGCCGAAATTATATTAGATATTTCGCTATTGAAGCTTCGTCAGCAATTGCTGACGAAGCTTCAATAGCGAAATAACTAATATAATTTCGGCCTTATTACTTTACATACTTATTATGAGGTTACCGGTTATTTTAATTCCCAATTTGAATGTCTTTAATTAGCTTTCAACTCAAAATCAGATATATTTTGCAATGCTACACAAGAATGGCACCAGTGACGTCATTAACAAAGCCTGGCTACGGGACTTGGGTATACTAATCAGGAACAACTCGCCACATGGTTAAGTGCGCCGAGAAGCATGACAATGACTTTGTAAACAAATCGCCGACGCTAATAGGTCGCCGTCGATGTGCATCGATGATCTTTCGATTTAATTGCCAGTTTTGTGTTATTGTTCGTTAGTTTTTTTGGGAAAAAATATTATTTTTCATGATAATATAAAGCATAGTGTTATATACAGCCACAGACAAATTATACAAAACTCCTAATGTTGAAAACAAATGCATCGACTTGCAAAAATTGAGGGTCGCAACCACTAACTATGCCGCCGTTGATGTGCATTGATGAGCTTCTGATTTTATTGCCACTTTTTCCAATCGCTATTAGTTATAGAAGATCGCCGGGCATATAATCACAAGCAGAACGCACAATATATTTTCCACTCCATTGTGTAAAAAAGCAATACGGGAAAAGCCCGCAGTTTGATGAGGACCAAAAGTACTTGCAAGTACCGATCGCTAAAAGTGTGGAACGCTTATCAACTATAACTTGAAATATCTTGCGGTAGGAAAGTTTTCATGCAAAATGTGATGAATTTACAATATATTTTGGTCTCGTCTGGCGATTTAAAGTGCTAACTCCATTTTTGTGGGAAAAGGTCATTATTTCCCTGTAATGGGTTAACTATTATATTTATGTATTACTATTCAATTATTTGTCAAATTTTCAATAATAAATCATCACAATTAATAATTAATTATATAATAAGAAATGCGTTCATTAAATCCGTCGCAGACTATGGTAGTAGTAGTAGTACCATAAGCTAGTACCATGATATTTTATTGGAATGGGCCGGTAATCGCATATCGAAACGTGGCAGCTAACGCCCATCCTGGTCGTAGCTTTAGGTTTACAATTAGCTTTCCCGCGGTCTCGATGTGACGCTCCCCATTCCGCCGGTCTGCGCCGCTCACCCTCCTCCCCGCCCGACAGCTGCCGGCCGATGCGAGGCGACGCCGGGTCCAGTGCAGCCCCCACCAGTAACAGTTGGCAGCACTCGGGCGTTTGGGCGTTAAAAACCTACTACACCATAGGGTTTCCATGTTAAATCGATGATTTTCAGACGAAACTGGCTCGTAATGTATGGTACATATGTTAAATCCGACTTCTGGAACAGATAGCTACAAGCCTTAGCTACAACGTTTTTATTTATCATTTTTCGATATTCTGGGCGTAAATAGGTTAAATGGCTTGGGGGTTAAAAACCGTCAGAACGACCGCTGACCGCTTCCAAATGCTGACCGCTGACCGCTTCCAGTACTCAAATATACACTACTTCGACTACTACTTTGTAGTAGAATTTAATGACCGCTTTCATATGGTACTACATGTACTGCAAATACACTACTTTTACTACTACTTCGTATATTTGCGGGCGTTTAATTCAATAAATAAAGATATAATCTATGGAAATAAAAGTTATTGATAGCAAACAATACCTTTCATTTATAATAGACAAAACAATTACGATACAAATTATATTTTTTCTAATTCATTTGGGCGTTACATTCCTTACTGTTCTACCCGTTGTTCTATTATCCTGGTCCAGTGTGGTGTCAAATGCCCATTCGCATAAACATTTTCCACTGTAGCCGACTTGCGTTAGTGACTACGTCATCACCCCGCTACTCCCTCCATCTAGCGGGTTTCACTGCAACTAGTAGTTTCAAATATGACTGCGCCAGACAGTTGTGTATGTCGCCAAACTTGACTGCCACGGTTTTGGATGCGGCGAGTACCATTTTGGATGCGGCGAGTTTGGCTGATGAAGATGTCCCCTACCCGGGCGAATTTTGGATGTCGCAAGCGTTGTTGGCTGCAGTTTTGGATGGGACAAGCATTGAATGCTACGACTTTGAACGCTTTGATAGTTCCCCTGACCGCACCCATAAAGGAGCTGCGGTAGGCGATGGGTAAGGTGTTCACCAGAACCCAGACCGCACGCCTTCTGACGGGACGGCAGCTACACTGGGAGGAGGAGGACATCACCCTGGCCCTTTCCGTCCGGTCGATGAGCCGGAAGTCCTATCGGTTCGTGCGCAACATGGTGGGCTTCCCCCTGCCAGGCATGACGTCCCTGAGGTCCTGCACTTTCCGACTCCTCCCGGACTGCTGCAAATGGCGTTACGCGTAATGCGGTCCGTGACCGGGACCCTCACAGACCACGAGCGGCTCACTGTTCTCGGTTTCGACGAGATAAACATTGATTCACGGTTGTGCTATGATGCCGCCAAGAACAGAATGTACGGTCCCCACACCCACATGTAGGTGGTGATGGCCCGAAGTCTGTGTGGGAAGTGGAAACAGCCGGTGTATTTCGGGTTTGACCAGAACATGGACCGAAGTACCCTGTTCATCATCATCGAGGCTGTCGAGGAGACGGGATGCCGCGTCGTCGCGACCGTTTGTGACCTCGGTGGTCCGAACCGCCGACTGCTGTGGGGTTCTGTCGCTGAGAACCTTGGCATCAATCCTGAAGGTCCTTCCTTCATCCATCCTGATCCAGACAGGCGAGTTCATGGACAATCCTGCCATAATCCCAGCCTATGATATTTAACATCATTGAATGGAACACGGCTAATTATAGCATGGCTCTGACCAGCCTGGATGTATCATACGAATGTCAGTGTATGGCTGGTTTAAGGTTAACTCTTGTGGAAATGCTATCTGACATCCATAATCTGGATAATTAAGTAAATGGTTGAAATAGCCCAATGGTAAGATAATGATTTGTTTACTGTTAATGGTTGTGTACATCCTCGCTTTCAAGATATTCAGTCTTCGCAGTAGCGCACAACATAATGGAAGACATAACATTATTCGCCTGTTGTCTCATGTAGGAAAATCTTCACCTTCGCCGATGTTCTGCATCTGCTCAAACTGACGAGGAACCACATCATGGACGAGGGACTGAGGCTCCCCACTGCCTGGCGAGGTGCTCAACAGGGACGTGTTTCGGGACCTAGCCGCGGACACCTGGGAGCTGCGGCTGTGCCATCGATTCAGCCTGAAACACCTGGAGGTGAGATGTCATGTGGAATGTCCAGGAAATATCCCACCTATGAAATCCCATCACAAGGTATAACACATAAGAAACGCTTCACCTAAATATGGTTTTGTGTTCAGTCAGTCAAAATTACCCCAAAGTGGTGTGAATGTACTATCGTGCAAGGCTGCTGCATCGCCGCACTTTGTCGGCCCGCAAAGTAATTTGGGTTTGATTGCAACCGTAGCCAGGATCTCGCCCAGGGGTAGGGCAAATGGGATCAGAAGGGCCATCGTAGCCAATGGGGCGGGGGGGGGGGGGGCACATCATTAGAAGTAGGTTGTAAAACAACGACACAGTTTTCGACAACGAAACAATTAAGTTCTTATATTTTGGGGGTTAAACACATTTTGAATAGAATGTCGTTTCCTTTTCACGTTAACATTTGTATTTGCTTCACGTAAACATTTTTATTTGCGATATGCTTCAAAACTCGATTTTCTACGATTTTGCTAACATTTATAGTTTTCCACCAAACAAGGCATGACATTACGTCACTAAATTGTGTCATTATCTCCCAAGGCACTCCACCATTTTCCTCGACATTTTGTGATAAGACGTGGAATTGATTCACCATAAGGTACTAATATCGACGTCGATATCTATAATTATCCTCTCATCCAGATCGGCAGGGACCCTCTACAGATCGGCAGGGCCGTATAAAGACCGGCAGAGGGCCCTTTACAACCGGCAGAGGCCCTCTAAAAGACCGACAGGGCCTGCAGATCGGCAGGTCCCTTTAAAAGCTGGTCGAGGGCCCTCTCCACACTGGCTGGGGCCCTTTTCTACGTATTTAAATATACATTCCTTTAACAGACGAGCAAGTGATGTTATTACGCTCGTACTTCCGTGGTGTATGGGAAAACTCTAAATATGAGCGGCCCAACCCGTGGCGACGCTTTTGAGGATATCTCTGCAACCGCTCGTCCGATTGACAAGCGGGCGTCTTTACTGAGCAACCCATCCAACCCGTTTCATGTCAACCTGCCAACATGTTTCTTACCTTAATTTGTGGCAAACATCTTTTTCGTTTAACAAACGACCGGTAAAAAGGTCGAGCGATACAAACTTTGGAGGGACGTACGCGCTAACCCTATCTAGGCGAACGGCCGGCCGGTCGCGTGACCCACGTCCACGTTATAGCGGCTGCGGAGTCTTCGCAGCTAAATTACTCTCTGCGTTCACTGCTTTTTCGGCCGGAGCGTTCTACCTGGTACCTGGCCTGATGGCACTAACACTAAATGTCTTTATTTCATTTAACAATTGATTTCTTCGCTTTCCTTTCAGGTGTCTGGACAAGAGTGCAGCAAAGAGTAGAGCCAACGAAGACCAAGTCTTCGACGTCATGAACATCCGACGTCTACTCGCGGACAAGGTCCATCGCTGCGCGTTTGGGGCGACCAGTGCCATGGACGTCCAGTACGATACCCTCCTGAAGTTCTCCAGCTTCATCAAGGAGACCAGCGCCGTCGGACGACGCGCCCTACCCTTCCAGCACGGGTTCGTGATGTCATCTGCGGCGCTGCGTGGTCTACACAGCTACCTGCAACGTCGAGAGGAAGTGAAGTTAATCTTCACAGCGCACTTGAAACAAGACTGCTTGGAAAACTTATTCTCGCAGGCACGGTTTTTATGTTCTGTAATATTATCTGCATCATGACTAAAATAGTTGTATTAGTTGTGCGTTAATACAGTTCAATAGTTGCTTAATTTATGCTTCGACGGTATTTCGAGGTGTTTGCTTACAATGCGATGGTGCGAAAACATTCAGTTGTCATAATACAAATATCCGTGATAGTCGGAAGAATAGTTTATGACCCCGGTGCTAAACACAGCAAGGATCAACATTGTTAAGCAATACCACTGCTGATAGCGCTATCTCTGAGGGGCATTGTGAGATAGCGAAATGCACGTGTTACCTCCTTCACCAGCGCAACGTTAATGAGAAGTAATTCCAAACGTTAATGAGAAGCCATCGACGACTCACGCACCAGCGACATGGACCGACTGGGAATTTTTCTCACCCCGGCCGCCGCCCGCCCAGCACGTGCCGGTGGCTGACTTCGGCCACCGCGCCCGACCCTCGCGGCCGTTTGGGCTGCGGCCGCCGCGGCGCGCGGCGCCGTCGGCCCAGACGAGACGTCAGGATTAGAGCGGCACTTCGGTCGGCGCCCCGCTCCGGCCCCTCGCCGACCGTTTCTCCCGCGGCGCTCTCCTCTGCCGGGGGAGGCGACCCGGCTCCAGTGCCGGGCCGTGACGGCGCGCCCTGCCCGCCCCGGGCGGTGCTGCTGTCTGCCGCCCCGGCTCTGCTCGGCGCCACACCCCTGGTGTGCGGCGCGGGCGGAGTCGCATCGTTTGGGCGCTGCCGTGATGGGGACTCGGCGGCAGGCGCTGGCGCGTTTCGGCCGCCGCCCTATCTCTCGGGAGACGTCGATGGTGGTGCCATCTCGGAGGAGCTGGCGCAACTTCTGGTGGACTCGGTCGGCGTCGTCATCTCCATCCGTGGCGGCGGCCTGTTCGCTGCTGAGTCTCATCGGAGATAATCGTCAGCGTGTAGGGGCCGCTGCGCGAGTTCGGCCACCGGTGGCGGTCCGGGTGAACCCGGACTACTACGCGGCGCATCATCGGGTGCGCAGTGTGCTGGCGCGCGGACTGAAGGTGCGGGTGCCGGTGATGGTGCCGCCTGTGTGGCGCGTCACGCCACGTTCGAGACTGATGAGTGCCGCTGTCGAGGACTGTGTGGCGGCGGGTGTCTTGCGGCTCGGCAGGCCGACGGCGTGCTACAGACTGTTTCCGGTGGCAAAGTCTGAGACGGTGGCTCGGCTGGCATACGACATGTCAGAACTGACGCCCTTTTTGCCTGACCGTCCGTGTGTGTTGCCGTCAGCTGAGCGTGCGTTAGAATTAGCATTTAAAGGCTTTAAATATGCTATTAAAATAGACCTTCGTGACGGATTTTTTCACATACCGTTAGCGCCTTCAACGCAGAAAATTTTGGGGTTAGTTATGAGGGAAAACTTATGTATTTACTAGGCTGCCCATGGGGCTTAAGGTGGCGCCAGCAGAGATGCAACTGTTCTCGTATGTTACTGTGAAGCTGGTGGAGGAGCGATTTCCTGGGGTGATAGGTATTGCGTATATAGACGATTTTCTGTTTCTCGCGCGTGATCCTACATCGTTGGACGGTGTGTGCAAATTTTTTAACAGAAGTTGGTCTGTGTATTAATTTGGAAAAATCTGATCTTATTCCCGCTAGCGCTGTTACATTTTTGGGCGTATGTATTGATTTGATTAAGTGTTCGGCACGTGTTAAATCTGACGTAATTGTGCCTCTGCGGAGTGCTTTGTCGCGGTGTTCGCTTGCCTGGCCGCTGGCGTGGCGGCAGCGGCTTGCCGGTTTTGTTAATTTTGTCCGTCCATTTATGAAACTACCACTGGAAGTTGTAGACAACAACACGCGTTGTTGTCGGCCGAGGCTCTCGACCGACACGTGTATTTCCTAATACAGACGAGTCGCGACTGACTCCACACAAAACTGCGGGGACCGGCTTCGTACCGTCGCCAACAAAGCCGGCTCTCCATTGGCTGTCGCCAGCCCACCAGCCGCTACCGATTGGTCAGCTGACCATCACGCCACCTACTGACCCCAGGACAGGTCACCGACAGATGGCGCGAGACGGGGCATCAGCCGGGTTACATTGCGTCGGTATATACCGAATTGAAAAAAACTCTTCTGGAAAATTCCAAACATGACAGGCAGCCATGATCTCGGACATCTACCCTTATCTAAATTATAACATACACCCATATCATCCGAAAAAATAGTAAACGGTTCGCCGTCAGACATAAGCGCTACTGCCACCAGAGCAGCGGCGTACTCAGCTACATAAATAGGCACAACACTTGGCAAATTAATAGATAATGGGACACAGCCCGGCCGCACAATGCCAATGCATGTCGGTGTAGCGTCTACAAAAATATTGCGCTCATGCAAATCCGACCAGGCGATCCTGTCAGCATATCGCCACTCCGTTGCTCCAGACACACGGCATTGCAGCCTCGCACGCGCATCGATCGCCATCCCGAACCGCCGTCACAACTTCCAGTGGTAGTTTCATAAATGGACGGACAAAATTAACAAAACCGGCAAGCCGCTGCCGCCACGCCAGCGGCCAGGCAGGCGAACACCGCGACAAAGCACTCCGCAGAGGCACAATTACGTCAGATTTAACACGTGCCGAACACTTAATCAAATCAATACATACGCCCAAAAATGTAACAGCGCTAGCGGGAATAAGATCAGATTTTTTCCAAATTAATACACAGACCAACTTCTGTTAAAAATTTGCACACACCGTCCAACGATGTAGGATCACGCGCGAGAAACAGAAAATCGTCTATATACGCAATACCTATCACCCCAGGAAATCGCTCCTCCACCGGCTTCACAGTAACATACGAAAACAGTTGCATCTCTGCTGGCGCCACCTTAAGCCCCATGGGCAGCCTAGTAAATACATAAGTTTTCCCCTCATAACTAACCCCAAAATTTTCTGCGTTGAAGGCGCTAACGGTATGTGAAAAAATCCGTCACGAAGGTCTATTTAAATAGCATATTTAAAGCCTTTAAATGCTAATTCTAACGCACGCTCAGCTGACGGCAACACACACGGACGGTCAGGCAAAAAGGGCGTCAGTTCTGACATGTCGTATGCCAGCCGAGCCACCGTCTCAGACTTTGCCACCGGAAACAGTCTGTAGCACGCCGTCGGCCTGCCGAGCCGCAAGACACCCGCCGCCACACAGTCCTCGACAGCGGCACTCATCAGTCTCGAACGTGGCGTGACGCGCCACACAGGCGGCACCATCACCGGCACCCGCACCTTCAGTCCGCGCGCCAGCACACTGCGCACCCGATGATGCGCCGCGTAGTAGTCCGGGTTCACCCGGACCGCCACCGGTGGCCGAACTCGCGCAGCGGCCCCTACACGCTGACGATTATCTCCGATGAGACTCAGCAGCGAACAGGCCGCCGCCACGGATGGAGATGACGACGCCGACCGAACCCCACCGCCGACCGAGTCCACCAGAAGTTGCGCCAGCTCCTCCGAGATGGCACCACCATCGACGTCTCCCGAGAGATAGGGCGGCGGCCGAAACGCGCCAGCGCCCGCCGCCGAGTCCCCATCACGGCAGCGCCCAAACGATGCGACTCTGCCCGCGCCGCACACCAGGGGTGTGGCGCCGAGCAGAGCCGGGGCGGCTCTGCTCGGACAGCAGCACCGCCCGGGGCGGGCAGGGCGCGCCGTCACGGCCCGGCACTGGAGCCGGGTCGCCTCCCCCGGCAGAGGAGAGCGCCGCGGGAGAAACGGTCGGCGAGGGGCCGGAGCGGGGCGCCGAGACCGTAGCCCTTCCCGCCGACCGAAGTGCCGCTCTAATCCTGACGTCTCGTCTGGGCCGACGGCGCCGCGCGCCGCGGCGGCCGCAGCATCGATCTCAACGACATCGGACCACTGACGACTTCTAGCCAGCCTTCACCAGCCCTCCACCGCTTCCGGGTGCGGGACCCTGTCCACGTGCTTGTGGCAGGGTCGTTAGACCTTTAGATAGGTAGCCCTTAGATATTTTTAAGTAGGTAACGTAATTTCCACAATTTGCAAGGTAGAGAACCCGCTTCATTCTTTAGATTAATTGCAGCTGGCAACACGTTCTGCCGTGTGTGCCACGTTAACGTAACTTAGGCTATTCATTGAACTTTCCCCTCCCTCCTCCGGTCATGGCGACCCCCCCGCCCCTACGACCCCCCTCCGGGGTACCCCGACTTTCCCCTCCCTCCTCCGGTCATGGCGACCCCCCCGCCCCCCCTCCGGGGTACCCCGGAGCGCGTCCGCGTTCCCCCCTGGACGGTCCCCCCCCGCCCACCAACCTGTGGTGGACCGGTGCCGACCATCTCCCCGACCCGACCCGGCCATCACGCCGTCGGACTGGGGCCCCCCGCCCGCCGCTCAGTCCCCCTCCCAGCCCCCCTCAGGGGCCCCGCCCGCCCCGTCCAGGGGCCCGGCCGTTGCCGGACTCCCATCCAACCGACCCACCCCCCCCGCCCCCCCCCCCCGCCCCTCCGTCCCCCCGACCCCCCTCTGGGGTCCCCCCCGGTGCGCGACGTCGCACCTCCCCGGTCGGATCCACTCCCCGCTCCCCTCAGGGGCCTCCCAGGGTCCGACCCGGAGCACGGCTCCCCCCCCCGACCCCACCCCCCGGACGGGCCCGCTTGCCTCCTTATGTGGCGAGCGGATGGCATTCCATTTAGGAATGTCAACCCGTTCCAGGTCCGGCGCTGGCTGGTCGCCATCTGTGGCGACGTAGCCAGCGCCAAACCCATTCGATCGGGAGCACTCCTGATCGAGACACTGACGTCCCAACAGAACGTCAGTGTCATGGGACGGACCACCTTCATCGGAGTGAGGGTCGCCGTGGAGGCCCCGGCGCACCTCAACTCCGTGGAGGGTCTGGCATGGTGCCCAGACGTGGCCGAGCTCTCGGAGGACGATCTCCTCCGGGAACTCGCACACCAAGGGGTGTGCGAGGTGACTCGCCTGTCGCCATCGAAGCGGCGACCCGATCAGCCCAACCCGCTGATTCGGCTCCGCTTCCGAGGCAAGGAGCTGCCGACCCACATCCACTGTGGGTACGTGGCTGCCCCCGTCAGGGAGTGGATCCCGCCCCCCCCCCCCCCCCGGCAGTGTCAGCAGTGCTGGCACTACGGCCACCTCAAGTGGACCTGCCGGGTGCGCACCGCCACCTGTGGTCGGTGCGCTGGCGAGCACGGCACCGAAGGGTGCACGCGCGCAGCACGCTGCGCCTCGTGCGACCAGGCCCACCCGGCCTGGGACCGCCGGTGTTTGGCCTGGGGTCTCGCTCGCGAGACAGAGCGCTTGAAGCGCGGCGACAGTCGGCGCCCACCGGACGCCCCGCCCTCCACCTCTCTCAGCCCAGGTCTCGCCCCCGGCGCTTGGCCGCCCCTCCCACCTCCCGGAACCTCCCCCCCCACCCCACCGGCCTCCCGCCAGACCCCCCGACCACCACCCCAGCTCCCCGAGGCATCTCTGTCGGACCTCGAAGGCGCCGTTGCCGCTGATCCACCGGCACCGCGCTCCCCAGCCCAACCAGCCGAGTCGAACACCGACTCAGGCCCCGCCTCCCCGGCCTCCCCAGCACCAGCGGAGAGCCGATTCTCGGAGGACCTCCCCTCGGACGACTCTCTCATGAGAGCCGTCTCCCGGAAAGTCGCCCGCAACCCCGCCCAGTCCCCGCCCTCCCGCCCCAGCTCCCCGCCCGCCCGCCCGCCTCTCCCCGCCATCCCTCCCCTCCCCCCACCCTCCTTCCCAGCTCCCTCGTAGCCCCTCCCCCCCAGCCCCCCTGAAAGTAACCGCTACCACCGCAATTTGAGACGGTTGAACAAGAAACAATAAATCACCTCCAACAAATACTTCATTAAGTTATTTCTGACTAACTGTTAAATCGTGCTGCTGCTGACGTGGGAGTTGTGTGTTGGCTGCCGGTGTCTTGTCGCGGGGGCCCCTGCTGGATTGGTAGCGCGGCGAATGGTTATGGCTTGGCTGTTCGTTGCGTGGCTGATTTGGCGGGGGATTTCTGCGATGGGACGCCGATGGTTGATGTGTGGTTTTGCGTTGGCGGCGGCATGATTCCCTGCCAAACCAGTCGGAAATAACTTCCTGACTAACTGTTAAATCAAGTTACTGCTGACGCGGGAGTTGTGTGTTGGCTGCCGGTGTCTTGTTGCGGGGGGCCCCTGCTGGATCTCGGCCGCGCGGCGAATGGCCGGTGCTGTTCGTGACGTGGCTGATTTGGCGGGGGATTTCTGCGATGGGACGCCGGTGGCTGATGTGCGATTTTGCGTTGGCGGCGGCATGATTCCCTGCCAAACCAGATCACACGCCGATGCTGCGCCGCGGTGCGGTGGCTGCTGCGCTGCGGTGCAGTGTCCGCTGCGCTGCGGTGCAGCATGTTAAATTATGTTAAAAAAATCACGCTGCTGCCGACGTGGGGTTGCGTGTTGGCTGCCGGTGTCTTGTTACGGGGGCCCCCTGCTGGATCTCGGCCGCGCGGCGAAATTCGTTGTGTGGCTGATTTGGCGGGGGATTTCTGCGATGGGACGCCGATGGTAGATGTGCGGTCTTGCGTTGGCGGAGGCGTGATTCCCTGCCAAATCAGTCGCGCAACGAAAGGTTCCATTGGAATTCGTTGTTCATTTCTTAACGTAATGCTCCTCCCAACCCTCCTCTCCCCTCTACCCCGCTCTTGCCAAAGCCGAGTAGTTGAACACCCGCCCCTGATAACATATGCCGATGCTGCGCTGCGGTGTGGTGGCCGCTGCGCTGCGGTGCGGTGCTCACTCCACTGCGCTGCGGTGTGGTGTCCGCTGCGCTGCGGTGCAGTATATTAAATCATGTTGCTGCCGACGTGGGGTTGCGTGTCAGCTGCCGGTGTGTTGTTGCGGGGGCCCCCTGCTGGATCTCGGCCGCGCGGCGAATGGTTTAGTGCTTTGGCTGTTCGTGACGTGGCTGATTTGGCGGGGGATTTCTGCGATGGGACGCCGGTGGCTGATGTTCGATTTTGCGTTGGCGGCGGCATGATTCCCTGCCAAACCAGATCACACGCCGATGCTGCGCCGCGGTGCGGTGGCTGCTGCGCTGCGGTGCAGTGTCCACTGCGCTGCGGTGCAGTATCCACCCTGTCAATCTTTTTTACACTGTTAGGTGATAGTTATCTTGTATCGATAGGTCCCCTCTTAGATTATCTCTACCAAACACGTTTAGCTAAACAAATATAACAGGGGTTTTTTGCCTTGCGCATTTTTGGCCCACCGCGCAGGTTTTTCCCCTTTGCTATAGACGCCGGGTTTTTTATTATTCAGGACTTTTCGCCCAGCTAAACACACCCCACAACCAGGTCTCGCCGAGGCGCCGGAGCTAGGGAGACTGGCAACAGTCTCCCGCTGTTGCAATGACGGCACCCCACGGCTCCACCAACACTGACACTGTTCAAGTGTATGTAATAAAAATATGTATGTATGTGTCTCGTGTTTTACTTATTTTTGACCTTGAACGAAATACTTAACGTAATGTTAGATATTATATTTACTTTGAACAAATAATTGTTCCGGGTACAAATAAACCGGTTAACGTAATTAGTAACGTAAAATAGCTGCCCTAGTCCCTAGTTTGCTCCGGGTCACATAAACCGGTTAACGTAGTTTTTTGCCTGGCAAATTGCCAGAGGTCATTGCCCCTCCCCGGAAAATGGCTATAGGCCGTTCCGGGAAAGAAAAAAAAAGCGGCCGCAGCCCAGACGGCCGCGAGGGTCGGGCGCGGTGGCCGAAGTCAGCCACCGGCACGTGCTGGGCGGGCGGCACCGCTGGGCCGGCGGCGGCCGGGGTGAGAAAATTCCCAGTCGGTCCATGTCGCTGGTGCGTGAGTCGTCGATGGCCGCCGCCCACCCGTGATGCGCGACGATTAACATCAGGCGGACGCGGGACCAGTACCAGGCGTGGTGGTCACCGGGCGGTCCGCCGCTGTCACCGATGATCAGCAGCGCTCTCACCTCTTCCTTCTCGCGGGTGCCGAACCGCACAGATGACCCGTTCTGCATCCGCAACTCCTCCAGCCAGAGGCGCCGCTGAGCTAAGCTGGGCCCCGTCGCAGTCACTTCGACCCCGAACACCGGCTTCCTCTCCCCCGGCTCCGGCCAGGCTCAGTCGTCGCTGCCGCTGGTGCCGCTCCGATCAGTCCGGCACTGGTGAGTCGGGTGATGACGGCCTCTACCACGGCTTCCACGTCCAGCGTCGAGCTCCGAGAACGGGTACGATTCGGTGAGCGTGACATCGTCACCGCCGGTAGTCCGCTGTCGTGCCGGAGTCCGGAGGCCGTCACACCAGTCGCGCGTTGTTGTCGGCCGAGGCTCTCGACCGACACGTGTATTTCCTAATACAGACGAGTCGCGACTCGTCTGTCCGCGCGATGGGAGGCCAGAACATCAGCCCGACGGCGGTGGAAGCAATGGCGCGGCTCCGCCTCCTGATGGGCGCTGCTCCAGCCTTGGCCGTCAGCGGCCCGGGACGCTCTGGTGTGGCCGTCGCCATGGAGGAAACCGCACCCGAGTACCTCAGCGCCGGGCCACGCGATCTCACGCCGAGCTTCCGCCGCCGCACTGCTCCGGAAGCAGGGGCGTGGTTTCCTATCTCTGCGGGTGCCTGGGCACCCACAATAACCTCTGGGCACACACAATAAGATATCTACTGTATGTAAAATAAATACTAAGTTTTCATTTTTAATGAATAAATACCCCGAGCAGCCAGAACAATTGGTTAGAGACCAATATTCCACCTTTTATTGAATAATATTCATGATGTGATGTATAATATAATATCTTAACTTATTTTAAGACAGATTATCATACAAACGAGTCCCAGTCAACACACATAAAATATTTAGCTCTTGCCAATAGGGTCAGAACATGCAAGGGCGGATCCAGAACGTGTGGTTGGGGTCAAATCCCCAAAAGTTTCACACAATTCTGAAAACTCATCGGATTTCGGAAGCGTATGTATTGATAGCTGATTTAAAGCAAACTTTCCTTAGTAAAAGTTGCCTCAATTTTCTTCTATATCAAGAAATTTGTCCATTTTGCGCAGATTTCAGGCGGTGGGGGGCATGGCACCTTTGGATCCGCTAGTGAGAACATGCGTGCGATTGTTTATTACACTATTTCAGGACCGCTCCAGAACCTGACCCCCAACCTCGTACCTCTTCGGAACCAGTCGAACCTTGTGGTAAGCTAATAGCCCTATATATCGTTGCTTTTCCTGTAGCATCAATCTGAGGTTGTATTCAACAGCCTACAGGTCACTGTTCCAGACTGGTTATTGATTCGACTATGATTGAATCGATTGGAATCGTTCAATCGAAATCCCTTGAATCAAAGAATCAATTCATTACCAGATTTTTTAATTCATGAATCATGATTGATTAAAAAAGACTGCAATGCGATTGAATCAAAAACTGTGCAATGCTATTTCAATGGCGAATCGGACGTGATTTGATTAAAATAAATTGATTCTTTGAAGAATCATTTCTCAAAATGGTCATCCATGAATCAAACGGTGACTGAATCATTCATGTTCCAAAAATGAATCGTGATTGAATCCTTCCAAAAAAGGTGAATCAATAACCAGTCTGCACTGTTCAGCTCTTGCTTATGTTTATTTGCGAACGTTTTGGCTCAGAACGTTATCTAAACTTGCAAATAGTACTGATTAATGGCATAATGTTTTTGTGTGAGAAAAGGCGATTTTCGGAGTAGCATTATTACCTCAATGATGTCCAATACAGCAGCGGGAGCAGCGGCACGTGAGGGAAATTATCGGCCATCTACTTAAAGGGAATGTTAAACCTTTCTGAAAGTTGTCAAATTTACGATGGTTGTAGTCGAAATTATGAAGTGCTACTGAAAACGATGGTGACATTTTTTTATCTCGAAAAGTCTTTATACAAATCAAGTTTTTAAATTTAGGATGATGTCATTATTGAGCTATATAGACCGCCGCTGATTGGCTGACAAAGTGGGATTGGCTAAAAGTCGCTGTCAGCCAATCAGCGGCGGCACTAGCCTAGTAGACCCCATTTTGCAAACTATAAATTTAATTTTTGGCTAAGTTTTGGGGAAGTGACCTTAGTATTTTCGACATTTCGGTAACGGCCAAAGATAATGGCTATCTCAGTTCAAAACCAATACAAAAGTGAAACATTCACGAAAATGTTGTTGCGTGCGCAAATTTGTGAAAATGAAACAAGCTGACGCATCCTGGGTATTTTTTCCCATGCCTATTTAATGTCCGGTATGCTGACTTTTTGGTTCCCTGATAATACTGTGATTTGCTATTCCATCTAAACTTATTATATCTTGTTTAAAGGGAGTGTGCCTACTCACATCGCTTATTTGGGGTTATTGACACTGGTCTATAGAACGTAATTTTCTGAATTGACCCATGACTTCGTTTCTTCAGATTCGCCCTAGTTGCTGAGATATTCTAAAGACTCCAGGAACTTGCTGGGAGCAAAAAGTTAGCGGGTAGACTCCAGAGGGCTTCCGCTACTAGAAGCACTGCAACTATCGATTACACTGCTAGCATATTGTTAGCGCCGGCCAATAGCAATTCAACAAAACAGCTCGTGCACGCTGATAGCAGCAGCCGAACAGAAACTGGACGGCCATCATGAAGATATCAATTTAGAAGCTACGAAATGAAGCTACCATCATGAAGATATCAATTGATGTTGAAGATATCAATTTAGAGCTACGAAACTTGCACATAAAGGTTCACAGTGGCAAGAACGTGCTGTGCAAAACTTGTTTTTCTATCTTGCATAATGTGACCGTAATTGTATTGTCTTATGTGCGCCGTTTTACATAATATCACCATAGTGGCGATCGTTTTATAGATATCGAAACAAAAAATAAGCAAAAAAAGAATATAATTGAAAATTCAACTTAAGGGCTCCATATGTGAATGTCATCATATACAACAATCAAACCAATCAATAGCTATTTACCGTATGCAAATCTTTTTGACATTCCAAAACAGTAGGCACACTCCCTTTAAGCCAGTCTCTTTGAACTGGTTAACATTACCGCTTGCGAAGTAAATTAACAAATTGTCAGTTAAATCAATGCTGTTTACAAATCCTGTTATCCCTTCAGTGTTACAGATGACTCTGTTCCTGCTCCGACTGTTCCCGGGAGTCTCAGCCACTTCCCCTCCAACGGTGCCTGCTCAGTCCGGAGCTGCCGATCCATCGACCGAGCGCCCGGTACACAGACGCCGTTTCCAGTGGAGCTGGCCGAAAACGTACCCGTGGATGGATCGAGTATGACCGCCATGCCCCGCCAGGTACTGACTGTCACCTGCAGCAAATGCAAAGAAGTCCACCGCGCAGGCCTGCTGACCTCAGCGTTGAAGGCAGACGGAGCTTTATCAGCGTGGGCTTCCGTTCATGGAATAAGGCCCTTGAGAGATTCTCCCATCATGAGGCGACGCAGACACACATCTCCGCATTGGCACGCCTGGATGAGACCACAACAGAAAAGCCCACCCAGCTGATGCCATCAAGTGGAAAATAGGAGATGGGGATGGCTCGTGAAGCCCTCAACTGCATCTTCGACGCGGTTGCGTACCTGGCGGGGCAGGGACTGCCCTTCAGGCGCAGGGAGGAGAGCAATTGGAACTTCAACCGATTGGATCCTGGACCAGGCCGAGAAAAGGAGCCCGGCCCTGCGTGCCTTTCGACAGCGGAAGCGCAGCTTTAAATCGCTTGACATCCAGAATGAAATCCTGGAGCTGATGGCAAAAGCACTCGTCCGCAACATCGCCGCCAGTGTCCGCCGGGATATCTTCTCCATCATGGCGGACGAGACCCGGGACATCTCCGGGACGGAACAGATGTAAATCTGTCTGCGTTCGGTGGACGCAGAGCTGGAAGTGGAGGAGCAGTTCATCGGTCTCTACTTTGACTCCACCACGGCCTGGTGACTATAGTGGTGCCAGTTTCAGCAAATATTTGTCCAATGTCCTATGAATGGTGCACTCATATATTGTATGTCTCAATGTGTTCATTGAAGGACGTTTGAATTAGTGTCACGCAACATACTTCATGCTGATTGTATAGGACATTGGAGAATATTAGCAACGTCATTATAACAAACCAACTTTGGGCTTGAGTTTACATTACAGATTCAGACATTTAGGATCCGGTATCAGGGCACAGGAATCCGAGTCCATAAGTCCCGATCCCCGCTCTTTCGAAATTTATGCAACCACTCTGGGCTCTGGCAGATACATCACCAAACACAGCGTAGTCTAGTGTTTGCTGCTGAGGAAACCGAAAGCCTCGCAATTTGTAATCGGTGCCGATTTAAACAAAAACTTCCGTGAAAGTTTTACGGCATTCTGAAACGAAAATCGTTATCGGTAATCGACGAACAATTTTCCACTTGATAGCATCAGCATGCAAAGCAATTGACAGTTAATGATATCTTCAGCTTGGTCTGTGGGTGTTGCATGAGAAAATCTTAGAACATTGATGTTCCCTATTTTTTATAGGTCACGACGCGGAGCCGCTTATTCACAAGATTGTTTTCGTGAATTTAACCCTGCTATGCTACCTTCAACATCGAGTTGGACTGTAATGTACCTATTTACAATGTATCATTACTGACAATAATTAATTAACTAGAAAGCCTGAAGTTTATATGACCATTTATTTATATAGCCAGCCAATACGTTCGATGCCCATTAACCGGTCCGATTTGGGTATTTATTTTAATAATACCATTTATTTATATAGCCATTCATTTATATAGCATTTATTTATATAGCCAGCTAATTTATATAGCCAGCCAATACGTTCGATGCCCATTAACCGGTCTGATTTAGGTATTTATTTTAATAACACCATTTATTTATGGTCAGCGAGCGAGACTGCGCCCGATGCGCTGAATAACTCTGTGTCGCAATATCGCGTATCGACTGATGCCATGGCGGAGTGCGAACGGGAAATAGCTCTCTGGATCCAGAATGGATGGCTTCAGCCTTACGATGAGCGGGAGCATGGACCGTCCAAAGGGCTTATCCCGATGATAGCTATCATACAGCAAAACAAGCAGAAAGTGCGTCCGGTGTTGACTTTCGCGAAATGAACCGTCATGTAGATACTTACACGGCAGATGTGGATGTTTGCAGCGAAAAACTTCGCAAATGGCGCAAGATGGGAAGTGATGTCGCGCTTCTGGATCTCCACAAAGCGTACCTGCAGATCCACGTGGATAAGTCGGTGGCCGTACCAGACGGTGATTTTCAACGGGGTACGGTACTGCTCGACAAGGTTGGGGTTTGGCCTTAATGTTGCGCCATGCGTCATGAAAGCCGTTCTGGATGCGGTCGTCAAACAATTCAGATGTGGAGCGTGCAGTTTCGTCATATGTTGATGTTCTGGTGGACGAGACCAGGGCAATAGAACACTGGGTACTCCAAAGTTTT
>JAXIVJ010008621.1:32500-54698 GCA_036785665.1 Chirona hameri
AACGTTGAGTTGGCAGGTTTAGATGCATGTGAGGCCTGGAATGTTTTCAAAGCTAGATTAAGCCAAATTCAAAATCGGCATATACCCCTCAGGCACAAACGTAACAGAACCAAGGGCAATCCAGTTTGGCTTACCCCAGAAGTAAGGAGTGCTATACAAGCTAAAAGAAGTGCATTTGGCATTTTGAAGGGATCTTCACTAGATATAAATCAGAAGGCCTACCAGAATGCAAGAAATTCAGTTAAGAAAAAGGTCAGAGCAGCTAAAAGGGCAAAGGAACTTGATTTAGCTAGACATTGTAATGCAGATAGTAAGAAGTTCTTCAGTTTTTTATAAGTTAAGTACAGTTTCCAAAAATATAGGTCCATTTAAGGTAGATGATGTGTTAGTTAGCAAGGACAGTGAAATGGTTGAAGTGCTTAATGATCAGTTTCAATCTGTCTTTACTATCGAGGACCAGAGTAGTATTGCAGCACTTCAGCCTGAGCTAGAGACAGAGGAGACTATAGGAGAGCTAGGTGGCATAAGTAGTGAACTTGTTCTAGAATATCTAAAGAAAGTAAGGCCTAACAAGGCAGAAGGACCTGATGAAATCCATGCTAGACTTTTAAGAGAATCTGAAAGGGAGTTGTCGGTTCCATTAGCAATAATATTTTCTAAATCACTTGCAGATAGTAAAATTCCACTTGATTGGAAAAGAGCAAATGTTGTTCCTATTCATAAAAAGGGAGATAGAAGTAAAGAGGAAAACTATAGACCAGTTAGTCTGACCTCATTAGTCTGCAAGGTGCTTGAATCAATCATCAAAGATAAGATTGTTGAATTCTTGGAGCAAAATGAACTCATCAAGGATACACAGCATGGCTTTAGGAAGGGCCGTTCTTGTTTAACTAATCTTCTGGAGTTTTTGGATGTTGCAACAGATAGCTTTGATCAGGGTAAACAGCTAGATGTAGCTTTTCTTGATTTCAGTAAAGCATTTGACAAAGTCCCCCATACAAGACTGGGGTTGCAACTTAAAATTCATGGGATCAGGGGCAAGATTCTGGATTGGATAGAAACGTGGCTTTCAGGACGCCAGCAAAGGGTTATATTGAATGGGTGCCAATCACAATGGAAGGAGGTTCTCAGTGGGGTTCCACAGGGCTCAGTCCTGGGCCCATTGCTTTTTATAATATTTGTGAATGCAATTGAGAACAGTATAGACAGCAAAGTCTTGAAATTTGCAGACGATCTAAAAGTTGTCAGGATTATTAGAGGAAAACATGATCAGGATGTTTTTCAATCAGATCTGGACAAGCTAGTTGAGTGGTCTGAAGCATGGCAGATGAAATTCAATTTGAGTAAATGTAAGATTATGCACGCTGGACGGGTTAGCAGTAAACATAGGTATGAAATGGGTGGGCAGAAGATGGAGCAGATTGAAAAGGAAAGAGATTTAGGTGTCGTGGTAAACAATAGACTATCAGCGTCAGACCAGGTTGTAGAAGCTAGGAAAAAGGCACTTAGAAT
The DNA here is from genome assembly GCA_036785665.1 of Chirona hameri. NCBI lineage: Eukaryota > Metazoa > Arthropoda > Thecostraca > Balanomorpha > Balanidae > Chirona > Chirona hameri. Next base: position 34,013 of record JAXIVJ010008621.1, read on the forward strand.
GCTAGGGGCCATTAACAGAAATGTTTCCTACAAGAGTGAAAAGGTAATAACAAAACTGTATTGTGCATACGTTAGACCACATTTGGAGTATTGTGTACAAGCCTGGTCTCCAACATATGAGAAAGATTGCTGGTTGTTAGAAAGAGTTCAAAAAAGGGCAACAAAAATGGTTAATTGTCTTGGTAGTTTACCTTATGAAGATAGATTAAAGAAATTGGGTATGTTTTCACTTAGATATAGAAGGCTAAGAGGAGATCTAATTGAAGTCTTCAAATTTGTAAATAGTCAGCATTCTGGATATTTAAAGGGTATGTTTGAGTTCAATAGGGAAAATCGAGGTAGAGGTCATCAGCATAAACTCATTATGAAACAAAGTAGGACTAGGCTACGACAGTCATTTTTCAGTAGAAGGGGTGTAGGACATTGGAATATGCTACCAGGGGATGTCGCTGATGCAGTGACACTTGCTTCCTTCAAAATTAGATTAGATAAATACTTTACAGAGAAGGGATTAGTTCATAAATACTCGTGGGATTAGCCTTCTTTTATGCAGGTAGAGTAAGGTGATTTGAAGGGGCGAGACTGGTGGAGGGGGGGGGGGGGGGTGGTGGTGGGTGTGGGTGGGGTGGGGTGCAACCTCGGATGGGCCCAAGAGGCTCTTTGTTGCACTTTTCTTTTATGTCTTTATGTCTTTATGTCTAATTCACTTTTTTCAGAGATCCCAATATCGCTACTTCATATCCCAAGGTTACAAGGCACATATCCCAAACAAAATCACAAGCAGGCACGTAGGCAGAGGCCTGTTCACGGACCCTGCGGTTGGCTGCGGTTCGGCGGTCAGCAGTGGTCGGCAGCCGCTGGGGTAACTAAAAGTGGGGATGGGCAAAAGGTATGACGTTACACAACTGCGGTTGGCTGCGGTTCCGGCGGTTGGCACGGAGCAACCGCAGGATGAAATGTCCGTGTGTTCAAGAGCCGCCTGCTTGTGATGACGCATGAGGAAAGGGCGGGCCTAAGAGCCTGCTGGAAACCGCTGAACCGCAGGTGGTCGTGAACAGGCCTCTGAATTTGTATCAGGGGGGGGGACACGTCGGTGGTAGAAACAAATTTCGCTCCTCAACCTCGCTCCTCAACCATATGTTGTTGACGGGGGGGGTCGTCAGATAATCTAATTTTATCTAGTGTAAATTTGTTTTGTTCAGGGGGGCGGGGGGGCTTTGGCCCCGTGGCTCCCCCTGGCTACGTCCCTGAATTCCCGAGGTCGTAAGCAGAATAGAAGGTGAAAATTTGATAAGAAAGTAGGTAATTCCAGTGGCGTCGCCTCACAATTTTGAGTGGGGGAGCCAGCCAGGGGTTTGGGGAGGAGGGAGCAGCCAGGTTTTTTTTGGGGGGGGGGGGGGGAGGGGCAGGGCAGGCAGCCCATAGGGCTAATGTTAAAATTCTTCTAATTTGGGGGGGGGGGGGACTCCAGGTACGGAGCGATCCGGGGGGGGGGGGGGGGGCTCCCGGTGGCGACGCCCCTGGGTTATTCCCAGTTGAAACTATCACAACATATTTTATTGTAACAAAATTATGCTTCTCAACCAAAAACTGTCTTACTCTTAAATATATTGCTGTCGAACTTCTAATAAGTACCAGCGTTCATCCAGTTTGGACAGGTTTGCACAACTCGTGATATGGATCACACAAACATCACATAGATCCATCGGTCCGACCGGCGACCAGAACATATTTTGTTGCTAAATGGAAATTGTTGTCCAGCTTCGCTTGAACTGCACAGTCTGCAAACAATTCGATTCTCCTCACCGCTCGCAGGCGAGTAGGAGAGTGCGCAACTCGTCGCGCCGGGAGAAGTTTTCATTTACAAGGCGTTGCTGTGAGGAAGTCGATCCAGTCCGAGCTCAGAGGCGCAGGGGCCGGCTCCGCAGGAGGCGGCGGCTGCAGCATCACCGCCGGAGCAGACTGAGGGGCCACCGGCAGGTCGTAGACTGGAGAGGCCGGCAGCGGAGGCGGAGCGGTCGAAAGAGGTCGTAGAAGGCTGGCGACGTGCAGCACGATGTCTTGTATGTCGGGCGAGAGGGCAGCGGGCCCGGAGTCGCAGCAGGGGGCCGGCGGAGTCGGCCGAGGCGGCGGCTTCTTCCCGTTCTCGGAGTCAGCTGTCGTCTGGTGGCAGCAGGCGTCAAAGGCTGACTAGAGGTCTTCTTCCCTCGTCCCGTCATGAGGCAGTGAAGGAGGACGGAGCCCGACCTCTAGGGATAGGCCGCCAGGCGTCCCCTAGGGCCACGGTCGGAAACCGGTTTGGACTGGTGTCCGGCGGCACAGTGGCACGTCGGGCGGTGAGGAGCCGACTATCTCAGTTAACGAATGTTAAAGGTTCACTATTCTCTTTAACTCTGGACAATGCGCTACGGTTGTGGACGCTTGAAGTAAGATGAAACGTGCGGCAGTTCCAACGGCTACCCTTCAGCAGTTTCGGCGACATTTTTTTTGCATGACAAGGTGGCAATTCTTACCAAGGTTACTTTACTAATAAGGTTTACCCACGAGGGAGAAACGACTCCCGGGGTGACGTCACAGCATTTGGCAACAATATTTTGCAACATGGTAGCAAATAAACAAAGTCGTTTATGGCGCGGCGATTCTCATCATTTATCTTCACGAATTCCCAAGTACAAACCTACATTGAAAAAATATGTGCTTTATGTATTTTGGTCTTTGTTTTGAGTGTGATCATGATTATTGGTTCATCGGAAGATTGGTGGGATTTACTGTTGCTATCAATTGGGTAATAATTCAGTAATTCACCCCCCAGTAAATGGTGTTCTTGAAGTCCATATTAGAAGAAGAGAGTATTAATACAACAAATGGAAAAGTGTGCTAGTAATACCAAAGTTTTGATGTCACCAAAAAAATAATAAATAATCAAACATGACCTAACCCTTACAGCAATTGCGGTCACAGGGACCCCAATTTAGAAGGATTTACTGTGCTGCAGCACCTACCGGGGGCGACACCAGACAGCCCCCAGACCCGGCTATACCATCTTGTAGACAGTCAAAGATAACCTACTTTTCAGTCTGTTGTAATCAGGCCTATGTCATCCCAATGCCTCCAACATGATTGGGTGGTTTAGCCAAATTAGTATATTAGGGTTCACCTCTTCTGTTGTTTAAAAACGCTGTACATGAGCTTTGTAGCTTTGAGCGGCTAAATATATGTTTTTAGTTATAGTCCTTCAATTAAAATAATTAACATAGTAATTAAATGCATCTCGTCCTTTTTTGGTATGGCAGCGATTTAAGTCTATTTTGTGCATTGCAGTATTTTAAATTTCGTTTAAGTCTATTTTGTGCATTGCAGTATTTTAAATTTCGTTTGGCTAATACTTACATTTGTGGTGCACAAATTTCTTACGTGTCCATGGTGACTAACAAACAACAGCATACGCTGGAGAGCGATGGTATCCTTTTTTATGTGTGGTGCGACGCGTTGGTTAGGTTTTTTGATCGCATCGCTAATTTCAATTTAAGTGGCAGGATTATCGCTGTTGCGATGACTGACTAATTTTATATTGTAAACTTTACATAATATATGAATGGTGAAATAATAATAATCGTAAATTTGTTCGCAAAAAAATGGTGGACGAAGCATGCTCAGAAGCGACAGTATGCTGAGAATCGCCTCCCTCCAAGGTTGCCGACCAATTTGAATTGAACTCGAGGCTGCTCGGTGCTCCGGTATCTTAATGTGACAACAGTTCTGCCAAACCCCGGATTCGGGGATAACCTGAAATCAGTGTAGACTGAGTGATGCGTACATATATCCAACATCATGAGGGCAAGGAAACTAAAGCTCTGAACCCGTCTCCGAAAATACGCCCGCGTAGTGCCCACCTCTACAAGATGTTTGTCTGCTCGTTCTCTCTCTTCGATGAACTGCCGCACTATGTCCGGCTTCGGGGTGGTGACTGGTGAGTGCGTGCGGCCCCCAGTCAAGGGCATTGGCAGCTTCATGCTTTGGTGACGTCACCAAAGCGTGAAGTTTTATTTTTCTCCCTTCATCAATGTTAAAGCTATGGGAGGTTCAGTGATATTGAGCAAAATGCAAACTCGATTGAGCGATGAGTTAGCAGTGATAGGAAAAAAGTAAGCAAACCATACGAAAGCCACATCCATTGTCTTTTGATACCAGGGTCACTTTGCCTGTGGCTTGTACGGACACGTGTTAAATATGGTCTTATGTGAAAGGAAGTTTCCCTTGCATGCGCACTGCCGGGGGTCTGATTTCCGCCCTCCCCCTGATGTTTTTAATGAATAGCGTAAAAACGGCCGCGCGCAGCGCCACCAAAATTGGCACAGCTGGTTGGGCATTAATCATCCACATGGTGTGTAATTCTTTACCTCGGGTCATCTCAGGTCAAGTCACCAGGTCGAGTCAAGTGACCCCACCTCCAAACATGTTTGCGGTCGTGCCACAGCCAAAGTGATTGACCGAACAGTCTGAAACTCACGGGATGTTATCAGGTCATAAGTACCTACAATTTGTTTATCTCGAATGTCATACCGGTGACCTAAGGTCAGGTCGATTTCGTGACATCCCCATTATAAGTCAATGGGGAGAAATGAAAACACGTATACATCCATAGGAAATGGCTGAATTTGACCAGTATTCACCATATACCAACTACAAAACCCCATGTCACATTTATGTTCATTGACCTCTACGAGGTCAACTCAGGTGACCCCCAGGTCACGTATGGTTTTTCTTCAATAACTCTTTACCAAATCAAGGTAGAGCAGTGAGGTTTTCACCATTGTATTTGGCTTGTCGAGACAAATCATTTAATTAAAAGTTGACCTTTACCTTATCTGATGTCAGGCCATTTTTTATATGGCCCAACTAGTTCACCGAATATATTTTTTGATGCGTCTCGACGAGACAAACACAATGGTTTAATCGGTTTAATTATATCATGCCTCTGTCAAAAGTTATTCCTAAAGACAATTTGGCGATTTTTACAATGTTCCAATTCAATAAAATGACATCATTTTAAGAGAAAAAAACGCCTTGGTGATTCTGATACCTAATTTACCACAATTGCAATTAACAACAATTTACCTGGGCCTAAACATATTTTAACAAATTACATATGAATACGAATATACACATACCAAAAGTGATTCATAACATGACGTCATTTAAATACAAAATGCACACTCATTTTATAATTGAATTTCTGCATGTCTCATAAGCGCCAAATCTGCCGATGAAGCGCTGCTACCATATGACCGTACCCGTTTGTCTAGTTATCCTGAGTGCGTGCTGGTGGATGCGGCGGAACAATCCCTCAGTGGGGCGAGGGATTTGCTCCACGTACGGCTTCTTTTCGATGCGCCTCCACCATTCCACACCACTTGCAGTTTCATGTTGAGGAGGCTGAACACCGGATATATTATCAGTAAATAAAAAATGTAAGTGTTCGCTAAAAGTGAAGAATGTTGAAGAAAAGTGAATGTTGAAGAAATGAAGCCGCACCACAAATAGTTAATAAACCACAAATAGTTAATGAACCAAAAAACGCAAACATTTCACCCACTGAAACGTTTTCATAAGTCGACATGAAATAAAGCACGTAAGATAAGTAATATTTTGTTTGTTTGTTATACGTATGATAATGTAGTGTGAACAAAACAAAACAAATCGTAGTTCAGAGTATATATGTGACAAATGTAGAACAAGTGATTGGAAGGCCTTATTTTAATCTAAAAATTCATATTTTGAAACTTATTTTAAGCTAAAAAAAAACTAATAATTATCCGACGTTTCGCGTTTATTGCTTAGTCAATGGGCAAAATACAGGATAGATATGATTTCGGCGACATAATACATGTATCAAAAAGTCATCCAAAATGATTACACAATTTTAAAGAAACATCTTCCATCATGAAGAATCTCATATACTTCCAATCGATCGATAGCGTTTCTTCTTAAGTTTCAGTATAGCTTTGGTTTTCCTCCTTTATTCGTTCAGCTATGCTGTTGTGTATCTTAAAAAAATCCTGGTGATACATTAGTCACCTTCTCCGTCTGGATGTATGCGGCTTCAACTAACCATCGTTGTATTTGTGTTAAGTTAGTGTGCAATGCTTGGGCTTCGCTCCATTTAGGTAGGTGTCCTTGATCGGCATGAAGCACAATGGCTTTTGTTGTCCTGTGATTGCGTAAGTCGTTTTTGTGTTCTTGAACGCGTGTTTTTAGTCCCCTCCCTGTTTCACCGTAATATGACACATAATATATACACACATTTGCACATTACACATTATTATAATATCACATTTGCTACATGGAATTTTGTATACAATGCTATCTGGGTTTTGGTTTTGGTTTTTCTTTCGTACTACTAGTCCGATCTTCTTTCCCGAGGTTGTGACAATATTAATCTCTGGCGCCATCAGCTTTACAATGTCTGCTTGTGGGCTGTTAGGCACGACCAAGATTGTTTGTTTCTCTGATTGTTTCAGTCTGTCTGCCCTGTCTTTTATTTTCTGAGCCTTCTTTTTCAAGACTATCATCAGAGCTTCTGGGAATCTTAGCTTTGTGAAAGCCTTATTAATATAGTCTATTTCGTCGTGCAGGAACTCAGGTGAGCATATGCGGTAAGCCCTCAAAAAGAATCCAATCACTATTCCTGTCTTGGTTCTCTGACTGTGATAAAAAATAATGCACAAAATCGTCCTTGTTAGTAGGTTTACGGTAGACAGAAAATTTTAGAGCATGCTCCGATCTCCTAATGACCACATCTAAGAACGTTCGTAACAAGCTTCGTTCAATTATTGAAACATGGAAGAAATTACGGAAAATAACTATTTACTTGGTGATTTGATGTCAGCGCAGTGGTAGTGAAACCACTGACCACAGCCACCATCGCATCCGATCATAGGCGCCTACGTTACCGAACTGCAGTCAGCACATCTCCGATCATAGGCGCCGACGTTACCGAACTGCAGTCAGCACATCTCCGATCATAGGCGCCGACGTTACCGAACTGCAGTCAGCACATCTCCGATCATAGGCGCCGACGTTACCGAACCGCAGTCAGCACATCGCCAGAATTGGAGTAGAGATTGCACTGCCGGGAACAAAATACGCTAATATAACTCCTACACAGGATTGGCGTATGTTCAACTCGGTGCTTCCAGTCAACACATTCGAACTACGGGGGGACATCGATGGTGGCATGATTGCGCCTGAACAGTAAACTGCAGTCAACTGAGGATCACCATAAACAAAGGGTCAAAATGAGCATAGTCATTCATTGATTGACCCGTTGGTTTACATTATTTACTTATTTCATTTTGAGGAAATAATATGTCATTGTGACCTGACTGGTCAATATTGTATTTTATTTCATTTATTTGTTCACACCTTCCATATCCAACCGATGATATATACCTAATCAAATAAATGTCCATATCCCACTTCATTCGTACTTATGCACCATAAGTACGAATGAAGTGGGATGGACATTCCATGGATATGGAACATTTCACATTCTCAGAAACACAAACACATATGGACATGGAATATGGAAACACATGGTTTGTATCCTTTGTAGAGAACTGATGTGACCTTTCACAGGATTGTATTGACCTGTTAACATATTTCATTTTGTGTACGTAACTGTGCGTTACCGAAGTTCTACATTTTCGCGGTCAGTTGTGAATGGTTTTAGCACCTATCCGTCGTAATGTAAGCAATCATTGAAGGTGTTTGTCGACGACGATATTTGTGCACTGTATCACCCGCATCGTGCAGAGTAACCTACCGAAAGACTCCAGGCCAGGCAAAGCCTCGCCTGTCAAGGCCATAGGGACTAGGTAGACCCGTCGGGGGTAGGCAGCGAAATGCGTGATGTCACGGGCACGTGACGTCACACGCTCCCTATTCAAATAGTGTTAAATCGGCCTACTTTCGCGAACTAACAATTGCATACCTTAGGTGCCAGAGGGATCAATTGAGCACTAAATGATAGATTGAAACGTCCTCTACAGCTCGCTTTTGGGACATTTTCTCCTCATTTGCAAGGGTGAGCCGCTAGACGATGTCAAAGCTAGGCATGCAACCGAGCGAGGCCCATGCCCATATAAGGCAATGTTTGGATTTTGGCCACGGGGAACTGTGGCTGGATGCTGTTTTTGGTTGAAGTGCGAATTTTGTATTATTTCACCTGGTTGTTGATGAAGTAAGGTGACTTGAGGATACTTTGTAGTAGTATCTATCAGGTGAAAGTATTTTTACATCTGGATTACACTTGTTTCACCTACAATTATGTTGAAGATCGTTGAGTGACGAATGCGCCACCGTAAATCAACATGGCGGCCGCGCCGGAGTCTCGATGGCCTTGGCGCCGGTCGAAGGCGTAATTCTTTTGGTAGACCGAGAAGTGCCACGAGACGGTCTACGAAAGGAAATACGCTTCTCCCGATTCGGCCACCCCATTGGTGGAAATCGAGCTGGAAAGTGACGCCATGGGGCAGGGTGGACACGTTACGGAGATAGCCATGACACCCCCCGCTCGCCTGTTAGCATTTTACTCAGTGGTGTACATTATATTTTGTTTGCCACGCGCAGGCAAAGGCTGAGCGGCACATCCAGGTTGAGCTCGTTGGCGGCGGCACTACAGCTACATCCAGGTTGAGCTCGCTGGCGGTGATACGCCGGCTCGGGTTGGTGGGCTAGGGGAAAATAGGTGGTATTCGGGTTGCAAATTCAAGCATTTCTAAAATAGTTCGTTTAGCAGATGATACACAACTGTGATGCCATAGGCCTTGCCTGTTCATATATGGGGTCATTTTGGCAAAATTGAGTCAAATTTGTGCCCAAGAAATTGTTTTATGGAACCCTGCACACCTTCCAATAGGAGTCACTTTCAGCTTATCTGACGGTAATAAGCGTCAGATTTCGCCTTTATTGACGGTGCGTCAATACCGCCAATCAGCGCACCCGCGGAAGCGGAGGTGCCATGCAGGCTTTTGTTACCATGGCAACCACCGCGACTCAACTAATTAAATCATGGCTTTCTCATTGACTTCAATGTTCAAACATCACCATTTCTTTATCGAGCTTTTATCCTAAACTAGCCTAACCCTGTGAGCCAGTGTAAATATTTGTGGAGAAGTCCATCGGCCGAAATCAGTAGCGTACAGGATTCACGCCAGAGGGGGATTTTTGATGAGGGGAATAAGGTACCCCCACAAAACAAATCGCCGGATTTGGCTCACTATATTGTTAGATTGGCGCCGTGCGAAAACTGATTTTAACAATAAAAATAGAAAATGGAAAAAATACAATACAAATGTTGGCATTCACCATTGCTGGATTTTTTTTAAAAGAAAAATATTGTCTTTTGGTTACTTAAGGTTGTGACAAAATCAGCGCAATGGAACCTTTGCTGGCAAGTTGTGGTGAAAAGGGCTGGTACCAGGAGGGCGTCATCCCTTCAGAATGCATTGGTCACAAAGAATACTACTGACGTCACAGCTGTGGCGCAGTCTTTCTCGGCGAAATGTGTTAAGTAGGCAGCTAAAGGCCCAACATATCAATGTATTGTTGGCCGTTCTTGGCAGTGTTCTTGTAATTTGGCATCGATTTGCATGACTTGCTTTGACAGGCTGCATTAGGCCAGTGGTAAGAGCGAGGAAAAAACTATTGGTCTCGTCAGTCGAAAAATAGTTGCTCTACCGAATGGTTTTTGTTGCAGTGCTTCATCTCTGGCTTAGAAAAGGAACCTAAATTTATACCGCATAAAAAGCATTACGAACGATGGCGCATTGGGCCCGTGAATACCTATTACCTGTGACGTCACGCGCCTTCGTCACTGAGCGGTAAAATCGCCGGATGACTACCTGGTATGTAGGGCCTTGGCTGGTACCTACCAAGGCCACAGGATTGTTACTTTCTGCAACTCCTTGTGCTCTTTGACATTCTCACGTTTATGGAAAGGTGTGGTGGTGATAGCCAAAGTTTGGTGAGGCCATTTATGTTCGACTCCACTAAGTTTTGCGAGATTTGAAGTAATTTGGTAAATGTAAAAAATGTAAAGCTGCTGTAGTTGCATGATATAATTTTTGATGAAAATGGTGTAAGGTGCTACAGGGTGTTTCATAAAAATGTATCCACTTGGAAATCTTGCGATAACTCCGATAGTTTTGGTCCTCGGTCTTTAAACTTACCAGAATTGGAAAGCCGATCAAATTCTACATCACATATGAGACACCAACCCCATCGACGTTCTATTTACTTAGCTTCACCGCAATGAAAACAACTGAAAACATGCGACAAAAACATAGCATTATTTCGGCAAAGGACGTGATCTTTCACAGATCTGAGGTCGCGCTGGAGCAGCAATCAGGTCCTAACCGATGTATCAAACACGTTTTATCAGCAAACAGTAATAAACATAAAACAACATGGCATGTCTGACAACAACGAAGTTAAGACGCTCGGGGCACCACTGACCAAGCCATGGCGGCGAACTCACATCAGATGCTCTAAGTGTTGGCCGCCCGACTCCACACAAAGGTGCATCCTGCGTCGCATGTTGGCCATGACCTTGTGGCACATGTCGGCTGTGATGGTGGACAGGATCTCCCTGATGCTCTCCTTCAGGTCATCCAGAGTGCGTGGTTAGACCTGGTACACTCTTCCCTTTAAGCACCCCCAAAGGAAAACAAAATCAAGGGGACTCAGCTCGGGGACCTGGCCGGCCACGGAAATCCCGCCTTCTGCAAGATGAACCTGTAAGCGAACTTGGCCTTGAGTGCGTCCAGGCTGGCATGAGCGGTGTGTGCAGTCTTGTTGCATCCATGATCCACATTCCGTTCGGGATTTTCGGGGAAGAACTCCTGGAGCATTGCCACGTAGCGCTCACTATTGACAGTGCACGCCCCACCGTCATCGTCTTCGAACAAATAGGGTATCGGGCCCTAATTGTTCGACCCTCCTCCCTCCGCTGATAGGCAACCCACAGCGTCACATGGGGCGAGTGTAAGGGACGCTCCTGGACCTCAGCGGGCTTCGTTGAGGACCACGTTCTGTCGTTCTGCACGTTCAGGTTTCCATCTAGGTATGCGTGGGCTTCGTCCGTGTACCAAATTTGGTTGTTCCAGACGACGGGCCTTCCGAGTGCACGGCGGCAGAACAGCTCGCGCTGCGCAGTCTGCTTCTCGTAGATGCTGACACGTCGGGGTCTGGTAGGCGGTCAGGCCGAAATCTGTCTTCATCATCTTCCAAACAGAGGTCACGCTGAGGTTCAGCTCAGCGCTGATCCGTCTGGCGGATTTTCGGCTGTCCTCTCCGAGTGAGAGCGTTCACACGACCGATGTTTTATTGGACGTGTGCTGGTATCGATCGTCCAGAATTACCCTTGTTGTTTCTGACGCATGTATTGCACCGCAAACTACGAAGGAAGTATGCGCCGCAAAAAGATAGACCCCGCCCTCTTCCACCTCCTGGACGTTAGCCGGACAGTCAATCGGCTCACGCTCTTCCCTCTCTTCGCCTGATATTCCTGAACGACCTTCACCTTGGTGACGCTTCCATGGACAGTGAAACATTCCACGATGAAAATTCGGTCCTCTTTCGACATGTGATGCATGATTACTGCAGTGATTTGTGCGATCGCGATTCATTTGTTTTTTAACTGTGCGTTTGTTGATATTTACCTAACAGCACGTTCCTACATTTTTGTTTTCTTCAAACATGGTTGCATCCATCAGTACCTGGATACATCGTGAGAAAGTGAGATGTGAGCACAATTTATTTTTAGCCTTTTTCGCTGCGGTGAAGCTAAGTGATTAGAATGTCGATGGGATTTGTTATCACATATGCGATGTCGAATTTAATCAGCTTTCCATTGCTGGTACGTTTGAAGACCTGCGACCAAAACTACCGAAGTTATCGGGAGATTTCTGAGTGGATACATTTTTATGAAACGCCCTGTAGTACCAAGTTGTGCTTGTTATACATTGATTAAATTATAAATCATCCCCTAATTTTTTTATAAAATAAATGTATAGCAATAGCAGCTCTTCCTCAGATTGAATGAGTTTCACATTTAAAGATTAGTAATTGATGTTACTTGTGCAAGTATATTGGCCAGCTCCAGTTTCTTTTAAAGTTGGTGGGGCAAAAATCAATGTTGGTGGGGCAAAAACCAATGTTGGTGGGGCGCCCGCCCCACCAAGTGTATAGGAAACTCCGCCCCTGCACCCCATGCTTCATGGTCAGAAGCAGTGTCAGCAGCCGGATGCGTGATTTGACTTCGGTGGGCGTTGGGTTCATGTTGGAACCTCCGCGAGCCCTCAGCATCCCGAAGAAACTTTCCAGTCTGTCTTGGTTGGCGTGACTTGTTAGTAGATAAACATTGTCGTGCGTATGACGAATATCGCCCAGAAGACCGCGGACTGACGCGATCGACACGATCAGACCTTTCTGGAAGGCATAGAGGTGTTTCGCACGTCCCACTCGCATCAGCCTGTACTCTTCGAGAGCAGCCGAGAACACCTGCTCTTGCCGCTCACTTCCACAGTAGCCGCGACGCAGGTCCTTGTGGTCTCGCGGGTACACCGAGTTGAGGACGTCGCACGCCGCATCCATTGACCTGACGACTCGCGCTACTTCAGCTTTGTCAGGAAGGAACCGCTCCAGGAAAGTGGCCATCGTTTCGCTGATGAGCTGCAGCGCAGGCGGCACCTTCTGTCTGGCCATTCCAGAGATCTGTGGTGATAGAGTAGTATGCGTGCGCTCATGCGAGATTGCGTTGCGATAAATTTGCTTATATTGGCTCACTGGTGTCTGGAACATCTTTATCATTGTTTCAATGCAGGTCTTCATGTCTCCAAAAAGTAGATAATACACGTTATGTACCATTTCATTACACATACTATCGCTTTATTTCAAACAATTTATCCCAGTAGAAGTATTATTTACCTACACGTTTTGTTTAGTTATACGGGGCACGATCACTCCAAACTTGCAGCCGATGGCTCTTATCGAAACGATCGACACCGTGCAGTATGAGCTTCAGTAATGATATTGACTAATTATATATTAGACACGACTATATCAACTGATATACTTCATGGTTTAACAAAAATCAGTAACCGGCGGCTTCCACTTGTGCAATAATTGACTTTTTGAATACCAAGCTCAACACGTGCACTTCGTTTCACTTACCACGTTGGCATATTACGGGCAGTATTTGCGGTATGATCATAAGTCAGTCCTACAAATTTAGGAACTTGGTTTGTCGCCACCGGCCAGGATCCCCCCCCCCCCCACACACACACATCTCCAAGATAAGCAATATTTCAACATTAACCCTGTGGGCGTGGGGGTCAAACACCTAAACACCCCATCCATACTCCTGTGACGACGCTCCTGTAGGTAACTGCATAGACCGCAGACAGAGGCGGAACTTTTTGTTTTTCGTTGGGGTTGTAATTGAGTCGGCGACGGGGGGGGGGGGGGTAGTAAAAGCGATGAATGATAGAAACGAAGTATGTGCACAATTGAAGTTTAACACCTTAGAATGAACATAGGTTGTATTACCTTATTACTGACGTATTTTAGCAACAGTGAGGTGTGCAATCTTAAAAAAATTGAAAGTATCATGGTTGGGTCAAAGTAGGCAAAGACTATCTCATGGTAGCTATTATTAAGGTTATACATAAATGGTGTGACTCAGCAACTAGCCATTTCTTGCAAGAAAGGCACCTGGTGATGCCAATGGTCCAGGTCCGGTCCTTTTATATATTACAGTGAGATATACAAATACATATAACATATTTTATATTTCCCACAACTCACAAGGCCATGGGTGGATAATTGTTTTCAAAGTTGCCCCGGCCGAGGACAGGGGTGCAACCAAGGGGCCCTAGGTGGCACGTGGCGGGGGATGTCTGTGAGGTTAGTGACGGAATCGGATTCGAATTCAGCGTCGAGTAGAGATTTGCTTCAAAATGTGGCAACAGTTCAATTGGGGCACGCTGATCACGCAAATGGCATTCATTTTGACATGCAAGGTCATCTTCAAGGTCAAAGGACTTCGGCTCAAAACGACCCGAAGTTATTGTCCGATCGCAAAACAAAATAATGGTATCATTCTATTCCTCGGGTCAATATCTAGGCGCAGCTTTCGAAACCTCACTGGAGGCAAATGACATTGACCCTCATTTTCAAGGTCAAAGGACAAATAACCCGAAGTTATTGTCCGATCGCCAAAATCATGGTCTCATTCGATTCCTCGGGTTAATATCGACCCGATGTTATTGTCTAATTGACAAAATAATGGTCTCATTCGAATCCTCGGGTTAATATCTAGCCACAACCTTCGCAAACTCACTCGTGGCAAATGACATGGACCCTCATTTTCAAGGTCATAGGACGGGGCGGCTCAAAAAGACCCGAAGTTAAAAGCCGATTGCCAAAATAATGGTCTCATTCGATTCCTCGGGTCAGTATCTGCCGTAACCTTTGCAACCTCACTCGTGGAAAATGACCTTGACCCTCAATTTCAAGGTCAAAGGACTCAAAACGACCCGAAGTTATCATCCAATCGCCATTGATCTTGAAATTGAGGGCCAATGTCATTTGCTACGAGTGAGGTTGCGAAGGCTACGGCTATATACTGACCCGAGGAATCGAATGAGACCATTATTTTGGCGATCGGACAATAACTTCGGTTAAAATTACCGTGAATGTCAAAATGAATGCCATTTTCGTGATCAGCGTGCCCCAATTAACCTGTCACCACATTTTGAAGCGAATCGCTACTCGACGCTGAATTCGAATCCGAATCCGTCGCTAACTTCATGGACATGCGGGGGAATCACGATTGAGGGCGCCTCTCCTGGGCGTCTGGACACCGAAGGTGCCACTCGAGTGTAGGTGGCGCCCCTTGAGTCGTGAGTGCCGGCGGCACCCCTTTAGATCGGACAATATGCCTCCTTTAGACCGGAGATAACGACCCCAACTGTGCCTCCCCCGAACATATAAGTTTTCTACCTGCCCGAGGTGTTCACTGAGACAAAATTGGCAAGGCTCAGCCTCCCTTGACTACCCCCCCCCCCCCCCATTTCGAAAGCGCACCGAAAGCGCAATTTTACCCATATTTTTCACAGATAGTCGTACCAAGTATGCATTTTTATGCTGGGATTATATTTGCGTTTCTGCATTCTTTTTAAATAATAACTAAGGTCTTGCAAAAAAAAGTATCTCAAAAGTGACCGCCCCGGCCCCGCCGGGGCAACTTTGAAGTTGCCCCGGCCGCAGCCGGGGCTGCCCTATAGGATTCTCCAACCCATGCACAAGTCAAACAAATTAGGCGAGAACCAAACAGTATTATTTTAGTAAGGCAATAAATTAATCCCATCACCGAAATGACTAACTTTATCACCGTAAATTACTTAAAATCACCGAAACGTCACAACATATTGAGGATTTTGGGCTTCGGCCGATGGACTTCTTAAAAATATGTAAACTGGATCCAAGGGTTAGGTGAGGTGACATGAGGTGAGGTGAGGTGAGGTGAGGTGAGGTGAGGTGAGGTGAGGTGAGGTGAGGTTAGGTAAGGTTTAGGTTAGGTTAGGTTAGGTTAGGTTAGGTTAGGTTAGGTTAGGTTAGGTTAGGTTAGGATAAAAGCTTGAGAAATAAATGGTGATGCTTTAACATGGAAGTCAATGAGAAAGTGTCATTCGGTGATGGATTAACCCTCGCCCTACGGGAGCTTTTTTCACCTTCGCCCTACGGGGGGGGGGGGGCTGACAGGGCCCCCCTGTTAACTTCCAAACCAAGCAACTTAGAGCAATGCGGTAAGACCAGCATGATTGCCTTGTCATGGGAGGAATCTAACAGTATGCGATTTTTAGGTTTCAGGTCAACGGGTGACCTAGGGCAAGTGATGACCTCGGATTTACCACGTCGAGAACAGAGATTTTGCTCTGCAGAAAACATCAAAATTAGACATTGATAAATGTAAATAAAAAGGCATGTTCCTAGACCAGTTTTGGCTCAGAAATACAAACAAAGGTAATTATTTGTTCGTATCTTGTTCAAAAAAGTCCAAAAACGTTATTTTAAAAGATGACGACGAAAGGTGACGATGACGTCAGTTCTTACACTTAGAGGCCATCACTCAGTCAAAAATGAAGATATTGCCTTGAAATTTGGTATGGGTATTTTCCATACTCACTACTCTCACATATATTCCAGTTCTTCTAATATCTTTGAAAATTTTGATTTTGTGGGGATTAAAAACAAAATAGGGGTCAAAAACCCCCCAAAAAATCAAATCCGAGATCGCCATTTTAAAGAGAATGCCATTTTGTATCTTTGGTGAATTGCGTTTGGAATTTGTTTCAAAACTCTGTTTTCTACAATTTTGCAAATATTTTTCATTTTTTTTACCAACATGACGTCATCAAAACATGATTATCTCCCAAAGTGCTCAACCAATTTCAATTAAAGTTCTACATCCTACGTCTAATTGTTGTAAACTCAACTGCCAAAAATTTCAGCAAGATGCATTGCATGTGTAAAAAGTTATTCAAGATAAACCTCAGGGGGGCCTGTCTGGCCCCCCGTAGGGCGAGGGTTAATACCCTGCCTTTTAGGAATAATACAAAACGTATGTAAAATTAGCAGCTGATTGATATTGCCCAATCTATAATTTTGAGGCCCGTTCCCTCAGATTGCCTGAAACTTGACAGATAGGTTGTCCTTGCCACGCTAAACACGAAAAACGTAAAATTATCCTGGAATATGGGCTACTTTTACAGTTATAACGTTTTAAGTTTTGAATGTCTGTCAGTTGAATATCTGGCTAACTTGACGTGGAAAGCCTCCAATTCCTGCGCAGGCGTTTCAAAATAAAGGAAGACAGACATTCAAAACTTAAAAAAATTATACCTCTGAAAGTAGCCCGCGTTCCAGGCTAATCTTAAGTTTGTCGTGTTCAGCGTGGCAAGGAGGGCCTACCTGCCAAGTTGCAGGCGATTCTGAGGCGACGGGACTCAAAACTGTAGATCTCTAAAACGGTATAACTATGAAAGTATTCCGCGTTCCAAACTAATTTTACGTTTTTCGTGTTCAGCGTGGCAAGGAGGACGTACCTGCCAAGTTTCAGGAAATTCTGAGGCTACGTGCCTCAAAATTTTAGATTGATACTACTGGGCAATATCAATCTACTGCTAATTTGACGTAGCTTAATAAAAGAGACAAATATGACGCAGCTATGTCAAATATGTACATTTATTTTGCCCTTGTATATTGCTTTCAATATTTATGCTGTTTTCACATGCGTTTTTGTTTGATGGATGTTGGATTAGGTTATTCTCTTTTAAAATGACTTTTACTGAAGTGGCCTCCTACTTTTCAACACCATGACCAGGTATATCTTGTGAAAATAATGTTTGTCTGGCTAAAAATGGAAGGTTGTGGTAATTCTAAATTTAAACTCATTTGATTTGGGTCTATGGTTATTTGTGGTCTTTTTCCAGCTCAGGATGATTGGTATGCCTTCACGTCTTTCACACCCCAAAATATTTATAATATTGTTCAAGTTCTTCATTAAGTGTCAATTTCACCAACATATTTTAGCTCAAAATGTAATATAACTTTTGCCAACAATAAGTTTTAATATAACTTCCTAAGGGTGCATTCTAATGTTAAATGTGTGACCTATCCAGAACTAAGACCAATGTAAAATATGCTACACTCAATCTTGTTTTGCTCATGTTTGTATGTTAACACCTATATATTGCCATTTTGTGGGTGTCTGAAATTGACAAAAATGTTACCCATTTGTCAGTAAGCAGTGTTGTTCTATAGTGTGTATGACCCAACTGAATATGACCCTGCACCCCTGGGTACCTACATAGTCTTTCTCAGTAATTTTGGGATAACATGTTGTACTACCTATTGTTGGATTTTAAATGTTATTTTATGACAAACTTTACTAACATTTTAAAGTTTGTCCTTTGCTGTGCTCATATATTTATTAATTGTTTTGTTATGATTGTTATTGAAAAATCCTTTGGTGAAAAATCCTTTGGTTTTGCGTACCGTTTACAGTATTTATTTACTTGGGTAGGCATTCACTGGCAATGTTGGGGTTGTAATATTCATGATTGGGGTTGTAGTTTTTGAGGATGCAGTTGTAGCTACAACCCCAAAAGTATATAAAGTTCCGCATGTGACCGCAGACAAACATCACAGTCAGCTATGGCTTGCTATCTATCCGTCAGCTTGGTCGGCGACTGAAGTTTTCCATTTGACGGTTATTCTTTATCTCGATGCGACCATGTCTGATTACCCATAATTGACGAAATCCTCGGCAGATTCTAATCGCCAAAGGAAACGCCAAACAAGGAAACACGTCTATGCAATCAGGGGGGTGTCATGCCTATCTCCGTAACGTGTCCACCCTGTCCAATGACGTCACGGTACAATTACGTCACACTTACAGTTTACGCCAATGGGGTGGCCGAATGGGGAGCGTTCGAGACCGGCGCGGCCGCCATTTTTGGGTAAATGGGCTGGCCTTGACCATATATGGGCATGGACCGCCCACTTTTTGCATACCTCGGTTTGACATCGCCTAGCGGCTCACCTTTATAATTTAGGAGAAAATGACCGAAAAGCGAGCTGTAGAGGACATTTCAATCCATCATTTAGTGCTTAATTCATCCCGCTGGAACTTAAGGTATTCAAATGGTAGGACGTGAAAGTAGGCCAATTTAACACTATTTGAATAGGGAGCGTGTGACGTCACGTGCCTCTGACGTCACCCCCATTCGCTGCCTACCCCGGACGGGTCTACCTAGTATATAGGGCCTTGCTATGCAATGACGAATAGCTATGTCGACGGCGAGTGAGCTTCTATTGCTTACAGCAACTTCTTTTTTTCCTGCACCTTTCCTATACATAACCAAGTGACAAATGTCAATGGCACAGCGCAGCGTTAATGGTCAATGGCACAGCGCAGCGTTAATGGTCAATGGCACAGCGCAGCGTTAATGGTCAATGGCACAGCGCAGCGTTAATGGTCAATGGCACAGCGCAGCGTTAATGGTCAATGGCACAGCGCAGCGTTAATGGTCAATGGCACAGCGCAGCGTTAATGGTCAATGGCACAGCGCAGCGTTAATGGTCAATGGCACAGCGCAGCGTTAATGGTCAATGGCACAGCGCAGCGTTAATGGTCAATGGCACAGCGCAGCGTTAATGGTCAATGGCACAGCGCAGCGTTAATGGTCAATGGCACAGCGCAGCGTTAGACCCGTGAACTTATGCCAGAAGGTGATGCAGATGCATTTGAGGCGAGTGAGCTCAGAGCTGCAACGAAAAGAAACACAGTTACCAGTGTTACCCTTGGCACTGCAACGAAAATAAACAGAATTACCCATGTTGGCATTAGCACTACAGCGAAAATAAACAAAATAAACAATGCTATCCTCGGCAACGAAAAGCAAACAGCAAATCAAGCTACAATAGGAAATACATTACCTCTACGTGAGTAGCCAGGCCGACTTTGTAGAGTAGGCGGTACTCGTTTCCGTCGACAGCCATCGCCTCCCGCATCAACTCCCTGTTCAGCATCCCTCCGCGGCTGGTCCTGATTCCTCCGTCCAGGATGTTGTTACGGAGGCACTTGAAGACATGCCGCGTGTCCGCCATCACCCACACACGCCTGTAAATACAGGAACCAGAAAGTATAAGCAAATAATATATATATATATATATATATATATATATATATATATATATATATATATATATATATATATATATTTCTATATATATATATATATATATCTATATCAACGAGACATGGATAAAACCTTATATTTTTGCCGTGGGATCCACGGGATAAGATATAACATTGTAGTTTTGCCGTGGGATCATTAATCTAGACCAACAAAAGACCCCGTGGGATCCAGCAGATCCTGGATATATGAATATATGGCAGCTGTAAAAACAAAACATTCAAATAAATATGAAAGGAAAGTTCAAAGCTGAAGCAGCTTCAAAATTGAATATGTCAAAATAATATACAGCTTAAAAATCATACCAATACCAATTACCAATACACAATTCATCATTACACAATCAGTCATTAAATTGAGACTTATACTGTAACAATAATAACATACATTATTGATGATGTACTTTACATGTATGTCAGTTGCGAAGTAGTGTTTCATATATTTAGCTTGCTATGCCGGATATAAGTAATACATTTAGAGGTGCAGAAAACTGGTCCCGGCATCATGGTGCTGTGACTAAATCAGTTTCACGGCGGCACTAAGCCGGAATAGGTCAGGTCAAATGAGATAAAGCTGTGACCTTATACTAAAGACTAAATCAGGCGCATGTTCCAAAGTCCAATTTTATTTTATTGAAACTTGTTCCAGCTGTTCATTTGGTTTGCATTCTGTTTCTAAGTCACTATGTCAGTCAACACTATGGATTGACTGACTGACTAAAGATTGATACTTTGTATCACCTATAAACTTTTCAATGTTGGTCGCTTAACTTGGGTATAGGATAGGCGACACTCATAGCACTAGGTTTTCATGAAGTAACCAACTTAAACATTACTAGTGGCGTGCCCAGGATTTACTCC
>JAXIVJ010008622.1:0-32500 GCA_036785665.1 Chirona hameri
CACATTAATCACTCAATGATAGTGTCAAATCTTGTCCGTGCATCCATAGCATGTTAAGGAATATTACAAATCCACTTCCATTGATCAGTTAAGCGACGGCTCTGATCCAGGGACGGAGACATGCCAAACACGTGTTTTCTCAGAAACTACAAAGCATTTTAGCGCCCTTGAATTTGCTGATTTTGGCAATACAAATATGATATCCTAACTCAGTATCGAATGGTGCCCGGAAATCCATGTTTCAAGAAAAAGGTGACAAAGGGGGGTTACCCTAGTGGATCTGGAGGAGTCTGGGGGGGGGGGGGGCTTGGGCCTTGGGGAGATGGTCCTGGCCTGTTCCCACTATTAGATCTTCGGTCCAGCAAATTGGGCACCCCTGGAGCAGCTTCCGGGTGCCGCTCTCCTCGTCTTTGCGTGGCGTCGCCTTTTTTCGGAACTCGGCAGACTAGCTAAACATGTAGCCTGCTTGAAAGTTAATATTTTATGAAGGGAATGGATCCTGGGCTAGCAATTACCGCCAAGGAGGGCCTCTGCCAGATACTTAATGCAATTCATTTTTCCATTTTCCAAATTTATATAAGCAATTGTAAAATTGTGTCATGCCGCGAAGCGGCGCGAAATTTCCTATTTTTACTGCTGCAAAGGCCATTTTTACGATAATTTTTCATTTTCTCCGCAAAAAGTGGGGGTCGACCCACTTTTAAGAGTGGTAGTGGTGGTGGTGGTGGTGGGGTTCAGACCCCCCCCCCCTCCCCCGACCCTCCCGTCGGCGACGCCCCTGGGCGGCCTGGCTGACAAATATTGCAGCACACACTCTCCCGAGAGGGAAATTGTTAAATTATTTTGTACTACCCCCAAATTCAAAAATGCATCAGATTTATCAAATTATCATTTTTAAACCCAAGAAAACATTGCACCAGGTGGGTCAGAATACATCACATTACCGCTTATTATGACCGCGCCGACCACGGCTAGCAGGCGCTCCAGCTATAGAGGCGCTCCAGGCGACGGCTAACAGCCCCTGGGCAGGCTCGAGGGCACCGTTCACAGACTCAATGACCCTCTGGATAAGCTCGAGAGGCCCCTGAACAGACGCAATGGTCCCTCGGCAAGCCGAGAGGCCCCTGAACATACTATAATAGCTCCTGGGCAGGTTTGAGAGGCCCCTGAACATACTCGAATGGCCCCTAGGCAGGTTCAAGAGGCCCTTGAACAGTCTCAATGGGCCCCTGGATAAACTCGAGAGGCCCTTGGACAGGTTCGAGAGGCACCTGAACAGGCTCAATGGGCCCCTGGGCAAGCTCGAGAGGCTCCTGGGCAGGTTCTAATGGCCCCTGAGCAGGTTGGGGAGCCCCTGAACAGACTCGATGGGCCCCTTGGAAGACTCTAATGGCCCCTGGGCAGGTTCGAGAGGCCCCTGCACATACTTTAATGGCCCTTGGGCAGGCTCGAGAGGCCCCTGAACATACTCAATGGGCCCCTGGACATGCTCGAGAGTCGAGAGGCCACTGGGCAGTTTTTTGGGACCTCTGAGTGGGCTAAATGGGCCCCTGGGCATGCTCGAAAGGTCCCTGGACAGGTTTTGCGCCCTTAAAGGAAATAGTTCACCTTCAACATTAGTTTTAAACTGAGATAGCAGTTGTGTAGCTCGTGTTGGGAAACCCCTATCTGCAAGTTTTCTTGACTGAGAAGACTCTCCAGCCGAATATATTTGAGTTTTTGGCGAAGGAATGCGGTGCTGGCGAAAGAATGTTGTACTGGTTCTAGCCCGGGCAGAGGCTATACCATCAGCCAATCAGCTTGCAGCTGGTGCTGGCAAGCGAACGCCGGCCGCCGGTTGGCACATCTCCAATGCGAGTCTATCTTTACGCGACTACTTTCGAATCTGATTGGCTGAACCATTTTTTACATTCGCGTGACGTCAGGACTCTGACTCAGAGAGTATGCATATAGTTTTGATAAACAATACAAATGTACGGCCTTCTGTCCTGAATCGGCGCGATATAAGGCCATTTTTGACAATATAAAAATAAATTGTATTAAAAAATATAATCAAATCGTGTTGGGTAAAAAATTTCCAAGGTGAACTATTTCCTTTAAGTGGGATCAATGGGCCTCTGGACATGCTTGAGAAGTCCCTGGACAGTTTTTGGGCCCCTGGGTTGGCTCAATGGGCCCCTGGACATTGCCCAGGAGGACCCCTGGGCTGGCTTCGAAAGCCCTTCATTGTCTCTGAGGGCCCTTGACATGCACCAGAGTGACCCTTGCCTGGTTTGAGGGCTCCTCTGTGGCTTTTTGAAAGTCATGTAGCTAATGCAAATGGTATCTGGCCCAATCTCGGTGGGGCCCTCTGTGACCCGTAAGGGGGAGGGGGGAAATTGTCCCCCTTGCCCCCCCTGTCTGCGCCGCTGCATAAGACTTAAAAAAATCGCGCTGCTCTGCGGCGCAATTTATTAAAAAGTGCCAGGTCTTCAGCCTATTTTTTTTTGGAAGTTGGTATAGCTGATTGCAAATTAGTCCCGCTGGTTCCAAAGCTGGTATGACCCATGATGGTTCCAAATTGGTCCCGCTGGTTCCAAAGTTGGTATGACCCATGATGGTTCCAAATTGGTCCCGCTGGTTCCAAAGTTGGTATGACCCATGATGGTTCCAAATTGGTCCCGCTGGTTCCAAAGTTGGTATGACCCATGCATACTGCGCACTGTCAAACTGCATTCTCCATCCTTGTAACGTGCCTTTTCATCCATTTTGTTTGGCCCCTTTAACGCTAGGGAAGGGGGCCCTTTCAACGCTAGGGAAGGGGCCCTTTCGAGGCGCCCCCCCCCCCCGCTGGACGAAATCTTGGATACGTACCTGCATGCAGACAGCCTTTCCGTGAGTTTTGACAAAACAAACAGGATAGAGATGGGCCGAAAGTTATTCAAATAGGATCGGTCTCCAGACTTGTAAATAGGTACTACGCGAGCTATTTTCTAGGCATTAGGAAACGTGCATGTGGTTCGATATTAAGGTGAGGCCCAATAACAGCAAAACACTTTTTCACTGCAGGGAGAGGAACGCCATCGATACCGACTGCCCTTGACGAGCTCATGCGCTTAATGACCTTCGAGAGTTCTGGCAGACAGGGCGTAGTGCGAGGGCTGATGAGTACACACGGGGAGGCCTCGGTCCGTGCGAGCCCGGAACGGTGGTGCGCCCCACCTCCGCGGCGATGCGTGACCCCACGGACGCAACATGCTCGTTGAATGCGTCAGCTCGGTCACTGACGTCATCGTCACCCAAAGCGGGGACCCGTGATGGTTGGACAACAAAACTTTTCAGGCGACTCCAAAGAGATTGTCTGTGTCAGATAAAAGAGAGTCAGACAGGAAGTCGCGACGGGCACGAGTGAGCTGGCTCTTCACAATGTTGCGCCGCCCCTGGTATTCACAGCGACTTTCTGGGGTTTTGGTGCGCTCCCAGGCTCGCCGGGCCGGTG
This sequence comes from Chirona hameri, assembly GCA_036785665.1. Taxonomy (NCBI): domain Eukaryota; kingdom Metazoa; phylum Arthropoda; class Thecostraca; order Balanomorpha; family Balanidae; genus Chirona; species Chirona hameri. The sequence goes on from JAXIVJ010008622.1 coordinate 3,479, forward strand.
ACACGCAGCGCCACCGTTTTTTTTTGCATATGTATTTGGGAATCGATTATCCACAGTGTGTGATTTTTTTACCTCGGGTCATCTCAGGTCGGGTCACCAGGTCATGTCAAGTGACCCGAACTTTACAAAGTTTGTGGCCGTGCCGCAGCCACATTGGATGACCGAGTGATTTGAAACTCACAGACCTTGATCAAGCCATAGGCAAGTACATACCTACAATTCTGCTACTTCAGATTTTTTATATCGATGACCTAGGTCGATCACGGGAACTCCCACTCATGAGTCGATGGGAAATATACAAATGCATCCTATTCAGAGGATAGGCAATAGAGGAGTAGAGGATAGATCAGACCGCAGACTGTGCAGTCTGATCCGGTCAGCTCAGTCAGTGTCAGTGTCAGTGTCAGTGTCAGTGTCAGCTCAGTCAGTGTCAGTGTCAGTGTCAGTGTCAGTGTCGGTGTCAGTGTCAGCTCAGTCAGTGTCAGTGTCAGTGTCGGTGTCAGTGTCAGTGTCAGTCAGCTCAGTCAGTGTCAGTGTCAGTGTCAGTGTCAGTGTCAGTGTCAGTGTCAGTGTCAGTGTCAGCTCAGTCAGTGTCAGTGTCAGTGTCAGTGTCGGTGTCAGTGTCAGTGTCAGTGTCAGTGTCAGTGTCGGTCAGCTCAGTCAGTGTCAGTGTCAGTGTCAGTGTCAGTGTCAGTGTCAGTGTCAGTGTCAGTGTCAGTGCCACTGTTAGTGCCACTGTCGGTGCCACTGTCAGTGTCACTGCCAGTGTCAGTGTGAGTGTCACTGTCACTGTCACTGTCAGTGTCAGTGTCAGTGTCAGTGTCAGTGTCAGTGTCAGTGTCGGTGTCATTGTCAGTGTCAGTGTCAGTGTCAGTGTCAGTGTCAGTGTCAGTCAGCTCAGTCAGTGGCAGTGTCAGCGTCAGTGTCAGTCAACTTAGTCAGTGTCAGTGTCAGTGTCAGTGTCAGTGTCAGTGTCAGTGTCAGTGTCAGTGTCAGTGTCAGTGTTAGTGTCAGTGTCAGTGTCAGTCAGCTCAATCAGTGTCAGTGTCAGCGTCAGTGTCAGTCAGCTCAGTCAGTGTCGGTGTCGGTGTCAGTGTCAGTGTCAGTGTCAGTGCCAGTCAGCTCAGTCAGTGTCAGTGTCAGTGTCAGTCATCAGTGTCAGTGTCAGTGTCAGTGTCAGTGCCAGTGCCAGTGTCAGTGTCAGTCAGCTCAGTCAGTTTCAGTGTCAGTGTCTGTGTCAGTGTCAGTGTCAGTGTCAGTGTCAGTGTCAGTGTCAGTGTCAGTGTCAGTGTCAGTCAGCTCAGTCAGTGTCAGTGTCAGTGTCAGTGTCAGTGTCAGTGTCAGTGTCAGCTCAGCCAGTGTCAGTGTCAGTGTCAGTGTCAGTGTCAGTGTCAGTGTCACTGTCAGTGTCAGTCAGCTCAGTCAGTCTGATCCGGTCAGATGGTGTGTGTGGTGTTTCGAAACCCGGGGAGCCGGCAGATAGAGTGGCTCGCCACGACCGTTTCCGGTAACGACAGGAGGAGGCCCGGAAGTGTGACGTGACGGAAGTGGAAGTGAAGCCGAGCCCCGCTGACGCGTCCGTTTGCTGGCTCGTCCCACCTGTCTTTGTCGTCACAGGCTAAAACATACCTACTAGTGTACAGGCACGCGACAACAGAAGCGAACACATCTCGCATTTGTAGTTATGGCTAGAGCTCTTTACTGGTACAATAATTTGACATCATTTCGGTACATTTATAAGACTCATTTCTGCCTATATCGCCCCAGCTTATCCCGCCCCGATTTGTTGGGATTTGGATCCTCCTCCATTTCCACCCGTTTGCAGTTTGAATGATTGAATGACACTGAGGATTGAATCACATTGAGGACTGCCATTGGGGGACCTGTGTTGCTATATTCGGTGACTGGTGCCTCGTATTGCAGTCCACGGTAGCGCCCGCCCTCTATTGGACGGTTGTCGAACTATAGCTTCTGTTTCGGAGCCCGTGTTGAATCCCAAGACTGCCAAGTAAGAATCCCAAGTATGCATTAATAGCTGATTTAAAACAAACTTTCCTTAGTAAAAGTTGCTTAGATTTTCTTCTAATATCAGGAAATGTGTCAATTGTGCGCCGATTTCAGGCGGTTTGAGGGTGGGGGGGGGGGGGGGGGGGGGGGGGGGGGCATGCCCGCTTTGCCCCCCCCCCCCCCTTGGATCTGCTAGTGGGTGCTAGGTGTTTACACCTGATCTGTTGAGAACAGAACAAAAAACTTTAACAAAAATCCAGTTGCATACGCATGATCAGCCCACGTAGCTCTAACGTTGAGCACCAACACCTAAAACAAGTAACCCGATAATGGAGGGGGGGGGGGGATCCCTGCCACATTGCCGCTTTTACTTGTCCCTGACCGAGACGATCTGTGGTCGATGACAACTGTCGGCGGCTGTTCATCCTCCTTTCTGACTCAACAGACGACAATCAGAAGATAATGGAGTCAGCCAATACTTAGACCTGCATATGATATTTCAAGTCTATTCATTTTAACTCGTACCTATATTGGCTCATTCCTTGTTTGTTTACGCATCTTACCATCGCTATGCTTCGGTGTTTTAGTCGATTCGAATTCCAAACACCGTGAGTAGGCCTTTTATATTATACCGGTCACTTTCACACGGCCACGTCGAATCAACGCACATTACGTCGTGGCATAACGCACATTACGTCGTGGTATAACGCACATTACGTCGTGGCATAACGCACATTACGTCGTGGCATAACTTGGTATGCGCATCAAACCAGTATACATACAATGTTCAACGGGCAGGCCATAAGCTCTGAACCTTCCACTAAATACTGCTTGCAAAAGCCGACAGACCTCTGGTGAAACAGTGTTCATACGGCGTTCTACCGGAATGGACATCGGGCAACACTATGCTGTATACACTGATACTCCTCAACACTCATCAGCACAGGCATCGGCCTATCATACAAATTGGTCACGTGCGAACCGCCGAGTGAGATCATTCAATTCCATTGCGACTAGAACAATACATAATTATGTTTTATTGAGATCATTCAATGTTCCCGGCGAGGTGAAATTCAACTGGTGACTAGTTTGTCTCACTTATGAGATCCATCTACATTCTCGCGTAAGATAAAGCTGTTCTTTTCAGTAACTTCGTCCTGTATACCCTCCCATGATGCCCTTCACTTCTGATTCTTGAGATCATTAAACTATCTCACGTAAGATCATTCAGCTCACTCACTTGAGATCAGTCAACTATTCCAATTGACACCATTCAACTCTTTCGCTTGAGATCGTTTAAGTCTTTCTCTTGAGATCATTCAACTCTCCCCTTTAGGGCATCGCGATATTTCGACCCTCCCATTTGAGATCAGTCAGCGTTCTCTGATGGGATTGCCGCTCTCTCGTGTCACCGTTCAGTCAGCGTTCTCTGATGAGATTGCCGCTCTCTCGTGTCACAGTTCAGTCAGCGTTTTCGGATGAAATCGCCGCTCTCTGGTGTCACTGTTCAGTCTGTGTTCTCTGATGAGATCGCCGCTCTCTCGTGTCACCGTTCAGTCTGCGTTCTCTGATGGGATTGCCGCTCTCTCGTGTCACCGTTCTGTCAGCGTTCTCTGATGAGATTGCCGCTCTCTCGTGTCACAGTTCAGTCAGCGTTTTCGGATGAAATCGCCGCTCTCTCGTGTCACTGTTCAGTCTGTGTTCTCTGATGAGATCGCCGCTCTCTCGTGTCACCGTTCAGTCTGCGTTCTCTGATGGGATTGCCGCTCTCTCGTGTCACCGTTCAGTCAGCGTTCTCTGATGAGATTGCCGCTCTCTCGTGTCACCGTTCAGTCTGCGTTCTCTGATGGGATTGCCGCTCTCTCGTGTCACCGTTCAGTCTGCGTTCTCTGATGAGATTGCCGCTCTCTCGTGTCACCGTTCAGTCAGCGTTCTCTGATGAGGTTGCCGCTCTCTCGTGTCACCGTTCAGTCAGCGTTCTCTGATGAGAAGATTGCCGCTCTCTCGTGTCACCGTTCAGTCTGCGTTCTCTGATGAGATTGCCGCTCTCTCGTGTCACCGTTCAGTCTGCGTTCTCTGATGAGATTGCCGCTCTCTCGTGTCACCGTTCAGTCTGCGTTCTCTGATGGGATTGCCGCTCTCTCGTGTCACCGTTCAGTCAGCGTTCTCTGATGAAATTGCCGCTCTCTCGTGTCACCGTTCAGTCTGCGTTCTCTGATGAGATTGCCGCTCTCTCGTGTCACTGTTCAGTCTGTGTTCTCTGATGAGGTTGCCGCTCTCTCGTGTCACCGTTCAGTCAGCGTTCTCTGATGAGATTGCCGCTCTTTCGTGTCACCGTTCAGTATGCGTTCTCTGATGAGATTGCCGCTCTCTCGTGTCACCGTTCAGTCTGCGTTCTCTGATGAGATTGCCGCTCTCTCGTGTCACTGTTCAGTCTGTGTTCTCTGATGAGGTTGCCGCTCTCTCGTGTCACCGTTCAGTCAGCGTTCTCTGATGAGATTGCCGCTCTCTCGTGTCACCGTTCAGTCTGCGTTCTCTGATGAGATTGCCGCTCTCTCGTGTCACCGTTCAGTCTGCGTTCTCTGATGGGATTGCCGCTCTCTCGTGTCACCGTTCAGTCTGTGTTCTCTGATGAGGTTGCCGCTCTCTCGTGTCACCGTTCAGTCAGCGTTCTCTGATGAGATTGCCGCTCTCTCGTGTCACCGTTCAGTCTGCGTTCTCTGATGAGATTGCCGCTCTCTCGTGTCACCGTTCAGTCTGCGTTCTCTGATGAGATTGCCGCTCTCTCGTGTCACTGTTCAGTCTGTGTTCTCTGATGAGGTTGCCGCTCTCTCGTGTCACCGTTCAGTCAGCGTTCTCTGATGAGATTGCCGCTTTCTCGTGTCACCGTTCAGTCTGCGTTCTCTGATGAGATTGCCGCTCTCTCGTGTCACCGTTCAGTCTGCGTTCTCTGATGAGATTGCCGCTCTCTCGTGTCACCGTTCAGTCTGCGTTCTCTGATGAGATTGCCGCTCTCTCGTGTCACCGTTCAGTCTGCGTTATCTGATGAGATCGCCGCTCTCTCGTGTCACCGTTCAGTCAGCGTTCTCTGATGAGATTGCCGCTCTCTCGTGTCACCGTTCAGTCTGCGTTCTCTGATGAGATTGCCGCTCTCTCGTGTCACCGTTCAGTCAGCGTTCTCTGATGAGATTGCCGCTCTCTCGTGTCACCGTTCAGTCAGCGTTCTCTGATGAGATCGCCGCTCTCTCGTGTCACCGTTCAGTCAGCGTTCTCTGATGAGATCGCCGCTCTCTCGTGTCACCGTTCAGTCTGCGTTCTCTGATGAGATTGCCGCTCTCTCGTGTCACCGTTCAGTCTGCGTTCTCTGATGAGATTGCCGCTCTCTCGTGTCACCGTTCAGTCAGCGTTCTCTGATGAGATTGCCGCTCTCTCGTGTCACCGTTCAGTCAGCGTTCTCTGATGAGATTGCCGCTCTCTCGTGTCACCGTTCAGTCAGCGTTCTCTGATGAGATTGCCGCTCTCTCGTGTCACCGTTCAGTCAGCGTTCTCTGATGAGATTGCCGCTCTCTCGTGTCACAGTTCAGTCTGTGTTCTCTGATGAGATTGCCGCTCTCTCGTGTCACCATTCAGTCTGCGTTCTCTGATGAGATTGCCGCTCTCTCGTGTCACCGTTCAGTCTGCGTTCTCTGATGAGATTGCCGCTCTCTCGTGTCACCGTTCAGTCTGCGTTCTCTGATGAGATTGCCGCTCTCTCGTGTCACCGTTCAGTCTGCGTTCTCTGATGAGATTGCCGCTCTCTCGTGTCACCGTTCAGTCAGCGTTCTCTGATGAGATTGCCGCTCTCTCGTGTCACCGTTCAGTCTGCGTTCTCTGATGAGACTGCCGCTCTCTCGTGTCACCGTTCAGTCTGCGTTCTCTGATGAGATTGCCGCTCTCTCGTGTCACCGTTCAGTCAGCGTTCTCTGATGAGATTGCCGCTCTCTCGTGTCACCGTTCAGTCTGCGTTCTCTGATGAGATTGCCGCTCTCTCGTGTCACCGTTCAGTCTGCGTTCTCTGATGGGATTGCCGCTCTCTCGTGTCACCGTTCAGTCTGCGTTCTCTGATGAGATCGCCGCTCTCTCGTGTCACCGTTCAGTCTGCGTTCTCTGATGAGATTGCCGCTCTCTCGTGTCACCGTTCAGTCAGCGTTCTCTGATGAGGTTGCCGCTCTCTCGTGTCACCGTTCAGTCAGCGTTCTCTGATGAGATTGCCGCTCTCTGGTGTCACCGTTCAGTCTGCGTTCTCTGATGAGATTGCCGCTCTCTCGTGTCACCGTTCAGTCTGCGTTCTCTGATGAGATCGCCGCTCTCTCGTGTCACCGTTCAGTCTGCGTTCTCTGATGGGATTGCCGCTCTCTCGTGTCACCGTTCAGTCAGCGTTCTCTGATGAGATTGCCGCTCTCTCGTGTCACCGTTCAGTCTGCGTTCTCTGATGAGATTGCCGCTCTCTCGTGTCACCGTTCAGTCAGCGTTCTCTGATGAGATTGCCGCTCTCTCGTGTCACCGTTCAGTCTGCGTTCTCTGATGAGATCGCCGCTCTCTCGTGTCACCGTTCAGTCAGCGTTCTCTGATGAGATTGCCGCTCTCTCGTGTCACCGTTCAGTCAGCGTTCTCTGATGAGATTGCCGCTCTCTCGTGTCACCGTTCAGTCTGCGTTCTCTGATGAGATCGCCGCTCTCTCGTGTCACCGTTCAGTCTGCGTTCTCTGATGAGATTGCCGCTCTCTCGTGTCACCGTTCAGTCTGTGTTCTCCATATGGTACATATCAGAGAGCAGTCGGCTGACGCCTATCTCTCCTGTGGTCTCCTTGAAGAAGAGCGCCTCGACGACGGCGGCTGCGATCGACCTGAGCGCGGGTATCATGAGCAGCAGTCGGCCGAACCGGGTCGGTTGGCGGGGGAAGCGGGCCCTCAGGTAGTCGCTGAGCACGCACTGCGCCTGATCCTGCAGCATCTCCACCGGCCGAGTGTCCGTCAGACGCGGCGTCTCTGTCAGAACAGGGACGGAGCAGATCAGCACGGCTCAGGTCAGGCCAGGTCAGGCCAGGTCAGGCCAGGTCAGGCCAGGTCAGGCCAGGTCAGGCCAGGTCAGGCCAGGTCAGGCCAGGTCAGGCCAGGCCAGGTCAGGCCAGGTCAGGCCAGGTCAGGCCAGGTCAGGCCAGGTCAGGCCAGGTCAGGTCAGGCCAGGTCAGGCCAGGTCAGGCCAGGTCAGGCCAGGTCAGGCCAGGTCAGGCCAGGCCAGGTCAGGTCAGGTCAGGCCAGGTCAGGCCAGGTCAGGCCAGGTCAGGCCAGGTCAGGCCAGGTCAGGCCAGGTCAGGCCAGGTCAGGCCAGGTCAGGCCAGGTCAGGCCAGGTCAGGCCAGGTCAGGCCAGGTCAGGCCAGGCCAGGTCAGGCCAGGTCAGGCCAGGCCAGGTCAGGCCAGGTCAGGCCAGGTCAGGCCAGGTCAGGCCAGGTCAGGCCAGGTCAGGCCAGGTCAGGCCAGGTCAGGCCAGGTCAGGCCAGGTCAGGCCAGGTCAGGCCAGGCCAGGTCAGGCCAGGTCAGGCCAGGTCAGGCCAGGTCAGGCCAGGTCAGGCCAGGTCAGGCCAGGTCAGGCCAGGTCAGGCCAGGTCAGGCCAGGTCAGGCCAGGTCAGGCCAGGCCAGGCCAGGTCAGGTCAGGTCAGGTCAGGCCAGGTCAGGCCAGGTCAGGCCAGGTCAGGCCAGGTCAGGCCAGGTCAGGCCAGGTCAGGCCAGGTCAGGCCAGGTCAAACCTGCGGGATTCTATCATACAGCCGTTATCAGTCCTTACCAGGCCAGTTCATATTCGGGAGAAAGGCGGTGTGAGAACAAAACTGATTTGGTCTTCTTCGGCTTGTGGCTTGCCTACCTATCGAATCGTATCGAATATGAATTGGTGGCACAATTTTACAAGCAATTTACATATAAAAGGATAACTGTATAACACGACATAACACGGGTCACATAACACGATATAACACGACATAACACGCGTCACATAAGACGACATAACTCGGGTCACATAACACGATATAACACGGCCTAACACGGGTCCCATAACAGGAGATAACACGACATAACACGGGTCACATAACACTATATAACACGGCATAACACGGGTCACATAACAGGAGATAACACGACATAACACGATATAACACAACACAACACGGGTCACATAACAGGAGATAACACGACATAACACGGCTCACATAACACGATATAACACGACATAACACGCGTCACATAAGACGACATAACTCGGGTCACATAACACGATATAACACGGCCTAACACGGGTCCCATAACAGGAGATAACACGACATAACACGGGTCACATAACACTATATAACACGGCATAACACGGGTCACATAACAGGAGATAACACGACATAACACGATATAACACGACACAACACGGGTCACATAACAGGAGATAACACGACATAACACGGCTCACATAACACGATATAACACGACATAACACGGGTCACATAACACGATATAACACGGCATAACACGGGTCATACAACACGATATAACACGGCAAAACACGGGTCATATAACACGATATAACACGGCATAATACAGGTCATATAACACGATATAACACGACATAACACGGGTCACATAACACGATATAACACGACATAACACGGATCACATAACACGATATAACACGGCATAACACGGGTCACATAACACGATGTGACATGACATACCACGGGTCACATAACACGATATAACATGACATACCACGGGTCACATAACACGACATAACACGGCATAACACGGGTCATACAACACGATATAACACGGCATAACACGGGTCATATAACACGATATAACACGGCATAACACAGGTCATATAACACGATATAACACGTCATAACACGGGTCACATAACACGATATAACACGACATAACACGGATCACATAACACGATATAACACGGCATAACACGGGTCACATAACACGATATAACATGACATACCACGGGTCACACAACACGACATAACACGACATAACACGGGTCACATAACACGATATAACATGACAGAACACGGGTCACATAACAGGAGATAACACGAGTCGGGTCTTAAACCCTTGTTGGATTTGACATCCCACCTTACAAGGACGGATAGACGTCAGGCAGTCAAGTTTGCCAACGGAGCTACGAGGGAAACTGAGCTCTGAGACACTGACCTGGCTTGAAGAGCACGATGACCCTGATACACGCGCCACTGACCTGGTTTGAAGAGCACGATAGCCCTGAGACAGCCGCACTCGGTCATGTCCGGAGAGAGCTGTCTGAAGCGGCACAGTATGTCCTGGATGGTGCGCACGTCGGCGCTGCAGCCCACTCCGAGCCGAGACTGGGCGTGTGCCGAGTCCAGCAGCGAGGAGAGGTCGAACGGCAGGTACCACTGGGCCAGCTGCAGCAGGAACAGGTCCTTCCACGACTCCTCCAGCAGCAGCACCTGACGAACAGACGCCCAGAGGGTGGTGGTAAGGTGACGGCACGCTCCGGCCGGAGCCGGTGACGAGAGACATCACCGTGCTCAGGTCATAGCTGCATGGTGTCGAGTCCCAAATCAACTGTCATTTAATCCGCAATAGATGGCCGACTGTGCGCAGTGAAATGTCAGATTCAGGGACTGTTGCAGATACAATCAGGTAACATAACAAGTGCTGTGCAGCTAAATTTAGATTAAACGTAACGAATAATCTATTGCATATTACCGCAGGGAGTAGAAATTTCGCTTATGAAAACGTCTTCTGCCTCATTGATGCCATATCACTCACCTGATCGCGCGAGGAGAGTGTCTGGTAGGGTGCCAGGCCGCGCACCCAGCCTTCTGCCTCATTGATGCAATATCACTCACCTGATCGCGCGAGGCGAGTGTCTGGTAGGGCGCCAGGCCGCGCACCCAGCCTTCTGCCTCATTGATGCCATATCACTCACCTGATCGCGCGAGGAGAGTGTCTGGTAGGGCGCCAGGCCGCGCACCCAGCCTTCTGCCTCATTGATGCCATATCACTCACCTGATCGCGCGAGGAGAGTGTCTGGTAGGGCGCCAGTCCTCGCACCCAGCCTTCTGCCTCATTGATGCAATATCACTCACCTGATCGCGCGAGGAGAGTGTCTGGTAGGGCGCCAGGCCGCGCACCCAGCCTTCTGCCTCATTGATGCAATATCACTCACCTGATCGCGCGAGGAGAGTGTCTGGTAGGGCGCCAGGCCGCGCACCCATGCAATATCACTCACCTGATCGCGCGAGGAGAGTGTCTGGTAGGGCGCCAGGCCGCGCACCCATGCAATATCACTCACCTGATCGCGCGAGGAGAGTGTCTGGTAGGGCGCCAGGCCGCGCACCCATGCAATATCACTCACCTGATCGCGCGAGGAGAGTGTCTGGTAGGGCGCCAGGCCGCGCACCCAGCGGACCACCATGAAGAGCAGCCGGGCAGTGGTCTCGTGGAACAGGTCCCAGGAGGGGGTCAGTGCCAGCGGGGCCGGGTACAGCAGCGCCGCACGATCGTCACCCACCAGCTTCGGCAGCCCGAACAGCTCAGAGGGAGGCTGTAGGCACGTAAGGAAGGCTGATAGAAGGGAGCCACATTGTTGGACGAGATGAGGACACAACACAGGCCTTACAGCTACCTCCGGTATAGGAAGCAGCTCTGACAAGGCATCACAAGGTGGGCGTGGCACCGTTATTAGCAATGCGATGGTGCATTAGAGTAGAAGATGTCTCAGTCAGATACGAGGGTGTATTAGAGTAGAAGATGTCTCAGTCAGATACGATCGACACCGTATTGCCGGTTATCAGCAATTAGAGGGTGTATTAGAGTAGAAGATGTCTCAGTCAGATACGATGGTGTATTAGAGTAGAAGATGTCTCAGTCAGATACGATCGAGACCGTATTGCCGGTTATTAGCAATTCGAGGGTGTATTAGAGTAGAAGATGTCTCAGTCAGATACGAGGGTGTATTAGAGTAGAAGATGTCTCAGTCAGATACGATGGTGTATTAGAGTAGAAGATGTCTCAGTCAGATACGAGGGTGTATTAGAGTAGAAGATGTCTCAGTCAGATACGATCGACACCGTATTGCCGGTTATCAGCAATTCGAGGGTGTATTAGAGTAGAAGATGTCTCAGTCAGATACGATGGTGTATTAGAGTAGAAGATGTCTCAGTCAGATACGATCGAGACCGTATTGCCGGTTATTAGCAATTCGAGGGTGTATTAGAGTAGAAGATGTCTCAGTAAGATACGAGGGTGTATTAGAGTAGAAGATGTCTCAGTCAGATACGAGGGTGTATTAGAGTAGAAGATGTCTCAGTCAGATACGATGGTGTATTAGAGTAGAAGATGTCTCAGTCAGATACGATCGACACCGTATTGCCGGTTATTAGCAATTCGATGGTGTATTAGAGTAGAAGATGTCTCAGTCAGATACGATCGACACCGTATTGCCGGTTATTAGCAATTCGAGGGTGTATTAGAGTAGAAGATGTCTCAGTCAGATACGATCGACACCGTATTGCCGGTTATTAGCAATTCGAGGGGGTATTAGAGTAGAAGATGTCTCAGTCAGATACGATCGACACCGTATTGCCGGTTATTAGCAATTCGATGGTGTATTAGAGTAGAAGATGTCTCAGTCAGATACGATCGACACCGTATTGCCGGTTATTAGCAATTCGATGGTGTATTAGAGTAGAAGATGTCTCAGTCAGATACGATCGACACCGTATTGCCGGTTATTAGCAATTCAATGGTGTATTAGAGTAGAAGATGTCTCAGTCAGATACGATCGACACCGTATTGCCGGTTATTAGCAATTCGAGGGTGTATTAGAGTAGAAGATGTCTCAGTCAGATACGATCGACACCGTATTGCCGGTTATTAGCAATTCGATGGTGTATTAGAGTAGAAGATGTCTCAGTCAGATACGATCGACACCGTATTGCCGGTTATTAGCAATTCGAGGGTGTATTAGAGTAGAAGATGTCTCAGTCAGATACGATTGACACCGTATTGCCGGTTATTAGCAATTCGAGGGTGTATTAGAGTAGAAGATGTCTCAGTCAGATACGATCGACACCGTATTGCCGGTTATTAGCAATTCGATGGTGTATTAGAGTAGAAGATGTCTCAGTCAGATACGATCGACACCGTATTGCCGGTTATTAGCAATTCGATGGTGTATTAGAGTAGAAGATGTCTCAGTCAGATACGATCGACACCGTATTGCCGGTTATTAGCAATTCGATGGTGGATTAGAGTAGAAGATGTCTCAGTCAGATACGATCGACACCGTATTGCCGGTTATCAGCAATTCGATGGTGTATTAGAGTAGAAGATGTCTCAGTCAGATACGATCGACACCGTATTGCCGGTTATTAGCAATTCGATGGTGTATTAGAGTAGAAGATGTCTCAGTCAGATACGATCGACACCGTATTGCCGGTTATTAGCAATTCGATGGTGTATTAGAGTAGAAGATGTCTCAGTCAGATACGAGGGTGTATTAGAGTAGAAGATGTCTCAGTCAGATACGATCGACACCGTATTGCCGGTTATTAGCAATTCGATGGTGTATTAGAGTAGAAGATGTCTCAGTAAGATACGAGGGTGTATTAGAGTAGAAGATGTCTCAGTCAGATACGATCGACACCGTATTGCCGGTTATTAGCAATTCGAGAGTGTATTAGAGTCGAAGATGTCTCAGTCAGATACGAGGGTGTATTAGAGTAGAAGATGTCTCAGTCAGATACGATCGACACCGTATTGCCGGTTATTAGCAATTCGATGGTGTATTAGAGTAGAAGATGTCTCAGTCAGATACGAGGGTGTATTAGAGTGGAAGATGTCTCAGTCAGATACGATCGACACCGTATTGCCGGTTATTAGCAATTCGAGGGTGTATTAGAGTAGAAGATGTCTCAGTCAGATACGAGGGTGTATTAGAGTAGAAGATGTCTCAGTCAGATACGATCGACACCGTATTGCCGGTTATTAGCAATTCGATGGTGTATTAGAGTAGAAGATATCTCAGTCAGATACGATCGACACCGTATTGCCGGTTATTAGCAATTCGATGGTGTATTAGAGTAGAAGATGTCTCAGTCAGATACGATCGACACCGTATTGCCGGTTATTAGCAATTCGATGGTGGATTAGAGTAGAAGATGTCTCAGTCAGATACGATCGACACCGTATTGCCGGTTATCAGCAATTCGATGGTGTATTAGAGTAGAAGATGTCTCAGTCAGATACGATCGACACCGTATTGCCGGTTATTAGCAATTCGATGGTGTATTAGAGTAGAAGATGTCTCAGTCAGATACGATCGACACCGTATTGCCGGTTATTAGCAATTCGATGGTGTATTAGAGTAGAAGATGTCTCAGTCAGATACGAGGGTGTATTAGAGTAGAAGATGTCTCAGTCAGATACGATCGACACCGTATTGCCGGTTATTAGCAATTCGATGGTGTATTAGAGTAGAAGATGTCTCAGTCAGATACGAGGGTGTATTAGAGTAGAAGATGTCTCAGTCAGATACGATCGACACCGTATTGCCGGTTATTAGCAATTCGATGGTGTATTAGAGTAGAAGATGTCTCAGTCAGATACGATCGACACCGTATTGCCGGTTATTAGCAATTCGATGGTGTATTAGAGTAGAAGATGTCTCAGTCAGATACGATCGACACCGTATTGCCGGTTATTAGCAATTCGATGGTGGATTAGAGTAGAAGATGTCTCAGTCAGATACGATCGACACCGTATTGCCGGTTATTAGCAATTCGAGGGTGTATTAGAGTAGAAGATGTCTCAGTCAGATACGATCGACACCGTATTGCCGGTTATTAGCAATTCGATGGTGTATTAGAGTAGAAGATGTCTCAGTCAGATACGATCGACACCGTATTGCCGGTTATTAGCAATTCGATGGTGTATTAGAGTAGAAGATGTCTCAGTCAGATACGATCGACACCGTATTGCCGGTTATTAGCAATTCGAGGGTGTATTAGAGTAGAAGATGTCTCAGTCAGATACGATCGACACCGTATTGCCGGTTATTAGCAATTCGAGGGTGTATTAGAGTAGAAGATGTCTCAGTCAGATACGATCGACACCGTATTGCCGGTTATTAGCAATTCGAGGGTGTATTAGAGTAGAAGATGTCTCAGTCAGATACGATCGACACCGTATTGCCGGTTATTAGCAATGCGATGGTGCATTAGAGTAGAAGATGTCTCAGTCAGATACGATCGACACCGTATTGCCGGCTGATATGAGTGACAACGTTCCATCGGAGAAAAAGTATCCATTCAGAATGCCTGAAGAGGCCGGCGTTACCTGAAGAGGGTCCGGTGTTCTGAGGTGGGCCAGGACTCCGGAAGCTGCCGGATGGTTGGCCCCGAACGCCGACGGCGGCGCCAGAAAGTCGGCCCCTCGACCCAGAAACACGGGCATCTTGGACTGATCGGCCTCTAACAGCTCCTTATTCCTGTTCTTACGCGGTCCTCGCTCATGCTGGACGGCTGCAGCAGAGCAGGGAGCTGTCAGAATCACTGGCCAGCAGATCTTAGCGGTGATGCCAGCTGTGAATGGTTAGCAGTGCTGGTGAACATGGTGTGTGGTATCAACAGTGTGGACAGTGTCAGAATCACTGGCCAGCAGATCTTAGCGGTGATGCCAGCTGTGAATGGTTAGCAGTGCTGGACGGCTGCAGCAGAGCAGGGAGCTGTCAGAATCACTGGCCAGCAGATCTTAGCGGTGATGCCAGCTGTGAATGGTTAGCAGTGCTGGTGAACATGGTGTGGGGTATCAACAGTGTGGACAGTGTCAGAATCACTGGCCAGCAGATCTTAGCGGTGATGCCAGCTGTGAATGGTTAGCAGTGCTGGTGAACATGGTGTGGGGTATCAACAATGTGGACAGTGTCAGAATCACTGGCCAGCAGATCTTAGCGGTGATGCCAGCTGTGAATGGTTAGCAGTGCTGGTGAACATGGTGTGGGGTATCAACAGTGTGGACAGTGTCAGAATCACTGGCCAGCAGATCTTAGCGGTGATGCCAGCTGTGAATGGTTAGCAGTGCTGGTGAACATGGTGTGTGGTATCAACAGTGTGGACAGTGTCAGAATCACTGGCCAGCAGATCTTAGCGGTGATGCCAGCTGTGAATGGTTAGCAGTGCTGGACGGCTGCAACAGAGCAGGGAGCTGTCAGAATCACTGGCCAGCAGATCTTAGCGGTGATGCCAGCTGTGAATGGTTAGCAGTGCTGGACGGCTGCAGCAGAGCAGGGAGCTGTCAGAATCACTGGCCAGCAGATCTTAGCGGTGATGCCAGCTGTGAATGGTTAGCAGTGCTGGTGAACATGGTGTGTGGTATCAACAGTGTGGACAGTGTCAGCGGAGCTGGTCCGCAGAGAGCCTAGAATGGTCAGCGCCGCTCCTGCAGCCGGCCACCGATGGACAGCCAGTGAGTCTGCCATTGGTGCTGACGGGAGTTAGGCCGAGCAGTGGGTGGGGCCATGTCGTCATTGGCTCCTCCCACCCTGCCCAATCTGGCATAGCTGTGAAATCACCATTCCGGCTCCATGTAGTTCAAGTGTTATTTTAGTGAAATGTGACACAATTAGCCCTATTTTTGTTTTGCCCTGGGTCCTGGATATTTGAATGGTCAACCAACTCAACCAATGGTGTACACGGCACCCCCTCATATTTGTATGAAATCACGTGCAAGGTGGTTCTTCGTAGCCCTCATTCCGAATTCGAGGTCGAAACGGCCCTCCAACAAATACTTTGTCTGTTGAAGTGACGTAATTTTGTGACGTCACTGCATGTTGGGGAAACTGCAAAGCGACATATCTTCTAAAGTTGAGAAGACGTTTGCGATCGGTCAGCGTCATTTGCAAGAGAGTGTCCCAGACTTTACAGTGAGCACCCAAACAAAATCAGTATATGAAACAAATATATATTATATGTTAAACAAATATATAATACAAATTATCAACATTTAGTCACCTCATATTTTTACGAACTGATATATTTGAACTCTGCGTGTCTTTTTACCCTGTTTAAGCTAACAAAAAACTTTGGGAACAAAAACTACACACCCTTTGCTAGCTCGTGTTCTTCTCGGCTTTGACCCTATCTATATACTATATATGGGTGTCCTTACAAAACCGTTTATATCTCGAGAACTAAAAGAGCTAGCGACGCGCATAAAAAGCGTTTGAAAGAAAATTAAATACTAATGTTTCAGCTTTTTTACCTCAGGTCAATAGTTAGGTCAGGGGAGGCCATTGAACTTAAAACATTCTAAACATCGAGTAATAGTTTGTATAGAATAACTATTGACAGAAGCACGATGAAGTAATACACTCTTTACTATTGTATTTCTCTCGTCAAGACGCATCGAATGGTATACCGGGTGACCTAGGTAGGTCATATACAAAAATGATCTGACCTGAGGCCAGGTCAAGATCAGGTAAATGTCAAATTTTACATGAATCAAGGTGTGTCTCGGGTCTCGAATTTGGTCTCGGAATATAACACCCTTTGTTGGCTCTTCTTCCCGGCTTGCACGGCCAATATGCGTGAACGGTGAGTCGTCCTGCACCGACGGGCCGAAGCTTGTTGGGAAAGCTAGCAGTGTATCTCCTGAAGTGGAAGAGATATTCGAAATCGAGCAACGCCATTTGAAGGATAACATTACCCGCTGTGGAACAAACTCTACATTAGCCGCGGACTGACGGGGGTGGGGATATCCGCCCCTCCCCCGCCTCCCCCCGCGGACTGACGGGGGTGGGGATATCCGCCCCTCCCCCGCCTCCCCCCGCGGACTGACGGGGGTGGGGATATCCGCCCCTCCCCCGCCTCCCCCCGCGGACTGACGGGGGTGGGGATATCCGCCCCGTCCCCAGCAGAGTTTTTTCCGTGAATAGCGGGAAAACAGCGGCACGCGGCCGCCGCCAAATTTGTCATAGAGTAGCTGTTTGGACATCTATTACCCACATTGTGTGAACTTTTTGACCTGGGGTCATCTCAGGTTAGGTCAACTGGTCACGTTAAGTGTCCCCACCTCCAAGCAAGATTTTGAAAGGTTGTGGACGTGCTATGGCCAGTGTTTGACCGCGCAATATGAAACTCATGCAGGATTTCATCAGGTCATAACTACCTACAATTCGCTTATCTCGGATTTTTGTTTATATCGGTGACCCAACGTCAGGTCGATTCCGTGACCTCCTCATTAAGTCCATGGGAAAAGACGTGTATAAGTCCATTGGAAATGGCTTAATTTGACTCGTTTTCACCAGATCCACCATTACTATGCCTAATGCTGAGACTATTGTCACATTTTCGCTCTTTGATCTACCGACGAGGTCAACTCAGGTGACCCTATAGGTCGTGTTTTTCCATAACTATTTGCCCAATGAAAGTAGAGCAATTATATTTTCACCATTGTGCTTTGCCCGTCGACACACATTGATTGATGTGAAATTTGACATTTACCTGACCTTGACCTGACCTCAGTTCAGATCATTTTTGTTTATATGACCTAACTAGATCACCCGATATACCATGCGATGCGTCTTGACGAGAGCAATACAATGGTAAAGAGTTGGTTACTTCATCATGCTCCTGTCAAAAGTTATTTTATACAAACTATTCGTCGATTTTTATAATGTTTCAAGGCCAATGGCCTCCCCTGACCTTACTATTGACCTAAGGTAAAAGCAGACGAAGCATCAGTATTCAATAATCTTTCAAACGTTTTTTTCCCGCGCGTCGCTAGCTCTTTTATTTCTCGAGATATAGACGGTTTTGTAAGGACACCCACATATAGTATATAGATAGGGTCAAAGCCGAGAAGAACACGAGTTAGAAAAGGGTGTTGTAGTTTTTGTTCCCAAGTTTTTTAACTTCAATAGGGTAAAAAGACACACAGAGTTCAAATATATCAGTTTTGTACAAATCTGGGGTGACTAAATGTTTATTAATTTATATTATATAATTTTTGAACATATAATATATGTTTGTTCATATACTGAATTTTTTGTTGGTGCTCACTAGAACGTCTGGGAGATTCTCGTTCAAATGACGCTAACCGATCGCAAATATCTTCTCAACTTTAGGAGATATGTCGCTTTGCAGTTTCCCCAACATGCTGTGACGTCACTGTAACAGACACAATATTTGTTGGAGGGCCGTTTCGACCACGAATTCGGAATGAGGGCTGTGAATGAACCCCTTTGCACGTGATTTCATACAAATCTGAGGGGGTGCCGTGTCAAATCGCACTTTCACGGGCTTGAAATAACCCATCATGTCATTTTCAGACATTGGTTTTAACTTGTGGTATATATTTTTGTTAACATGCACATGCTTGACATTTATGACAGAAAACCAGAATTCCGGATGCAAGAAAATCTCCGCGAAATCCAGTGACGGATCTAGGACCCCGATCCCAGCACAATTCATGACAAGAGCTATTCGAGGATATTGGATCCCAGTGGATCTCTCGTCGGAGTTTAGTAAAAGGTCCTGCATACGGCCAGACCTGATGGTAAATATTCCAAACGAATATTTAATCCACGGTATCGTACATTCGAAAGAATTACACCCCAGAATTGAGTACCCTGCAATGATAACATTTCTTGACCAAATGTAGCGACAAATTACACTCCTGCAAGTCCAAATTAGAACGAATGGGAAAAATAATAATCACCTCTAAAATTATGCGTAATCTTTTCCCTCAATATGAGCGAAGTTACCTTCCTTAACAGAAAGTTTTTTATATCAAAAGTCTCTTATAATTATTGATCTATTCAATTTAGCGTTTTCATCGTTTCTCTTTCCTATATTTGTCAGCAGAGCATTGTAAAAATGAAAAGACGTGTTGACCAAACACATTGTTTCCCATTCTTCCACGCCACCGTCTCACTGTCCACTGAGTGCGGTCTTGCGCAGATCTGCATTTCACCCCTGTTATTCAGTTCATCGTTTCAAGTGTCGCCACTTGATCACAAACAGATCAGCGCATTACAGTGTGTGCCGTTATCAATGGCGGCATCTGGCGGGGGCCCCGCTCATCGGTGTCGGCATGGCATTGATTTGGCTTGCCCTGCTGGCCGGAAGGGTGGAAGTGGCGGGGCAGCTCGCTGCCACTCCCGCTCTCCCTGCGGCGCACATTACATTAGCCTCACACGGCCCCCAGCCGCGTAAACGGACCGGAGCCGGCTACCTTACAAATGAGCACCCTGCGCGCGGCCCGCGCCGCCGCCGCCGCCGCCGCCGTGTAGGCACTAATCCCCGCGCAGCCCGCGCCCCCTCTCTCTCTCTCTCCAGTGATCCCCGGTGGACCGCCTGACACTTTCCCACGCGATATATCACCGTCATGTCAATAAGTACTTTAGTCCGCGCCAAAATGGTTATTACGTCGCGGACTGATTGACTGGTGAGAGAGCGCGAGAGAGCCAAATGGAGATCAACAGCTCGATCCAGGATCTATCTGCCGTGTGAGATCGAGCCGGGCGGGCGGAAAATACGGGCCAAGCGGCTCAACGGAGCAGCGCCGCGGCTATATCGTCTCAGTGGCTCTGTGTCTGCGCTGACAGTGTGGCCGTACCTCCCGTGGCGTCCAGTTTATCTTGCTGTGATGGAGAGAGATAAATGGGGTTGTCCCTGTCAACGGGATACACACAAGTAAGTCGTGGGAACGGCAGGCTGGAGCCATCACCGGACCAGAGGCCAGCCGCCGGCCAAATGTCGCAGCCACCCGGCCAGCCAGCCGGCCCGCGGCGCAACGGAAAGGTAGCTGGAGCACCCGGCCAGCCAGCCGGCCCGCGACGCAACGGAAAGGTAGCTGGAGCACCCGGCCAGCCAGCCGGCCCGCGACGCAACTGAAAGGTAGCTGGACTGCGACTGATGCCCGCCTGGAGCGAGGACGGAGACGACACGCATACACTGGCATCAACCGATCCTGAAATGTGTGTTCAATCTGAGCCATACACTACACTCACAGCAGCCGCTTATTAAGTATACATGGCCGCCACGGGAAAGAACAATTGCATAGTTGTTCAGCTGCTTTGATTTAAGATTAGCTGGATCGCCTGGTTCCAACGTTTAAGAGCCGCTTAAACGCGGCTTTAGCTGGTACAGGTAATCTAAATGTACGATGAGAATACAGTGTTGCATTGTTTTTCACAAATGCTGACGTTTTTATTAACCGGCTCTGCTATTAACGTTCAGTGTCAATATTTTCTGTCAGGCAGTATGATTGATCAAGTCACTAATATATAGATTTTGCGATTCAACATGTCTTCTTTCATGGAGTTACAAATTTGTCTGTCAGCGCATTATTATCTGTTAACATAAATCGTAATACAAATGAACAAATGCTGTTCACATTTAATTATGTCTAACTTCCATAAGCATTACTCTACGTTTGCATCGTTGTGCAATTTGTAAAGCCCACAACAACGCCGGCAGCCACTCCCCGGTAGCTCCCACACCAGGGGAGCCACGTTCAAGCCCACCCAAACTCTATTGGCTTTAAAGGCTCCGTGTTCGCGAACCGATCAGTTTAAAGGTGACAGTTCCCCCTGACACCTCCGTCCCTGGTGCCCGTGTACCGTCTCTCCGGCCGGCTCTACAGCTCGGTTCCGGTGGCAGCCTCTCCAGCCGCCATCTCCGCCCTCGGTCCTGATGGCGGCGGCCCATTCCGGGGCGCCGTTCCCTGGCGCGACGCCGCACGCGCTCGTTACCGCCAACTCCGGCCAATCAAAGTTGGCCACTTGTGCCGGCCGCGAACGGGCCAAATCGTGTCGGGCGCGCGTTTTATTCCCGGCAGGTGCTGGAATCACCGGCTCTGACGGAGGTGGCAGTCGTTTGCATTCGTCTTTTCACAGAGTTAGCGGCCGGCCGGCGGTCCTGTTATGACCGGGCCGCGACACACGCGGTACACCAGCTGGCGGGCTCTCACCGTTTGTGGCCGCTGGCCGCGCCACAATTATACGTCACAGCATCAGACGAGATGGCGCGCCTCGCCGCCTCGCCGCCGTGCCGCCCCGATGGACGGATCACGACGGCTTGACGGACCTGTCCGCCCGCCCCGACGGACGGATCACGACGGGTTGACGGACCTGTCCGCCCGCCCCGACGGACGGATCACGACGGCTTGACGGACCTGTCCGCCCGCCCCGACGGACGGATCACGACGGCTTGACAGACCTGTCCGCCCGCCCCGACGAACGGATCACAACGACTTGACGGACCTGCCCGCCCGCCCCGACGGACGGATCACGACGGCTTGACGGATCTGTCCACCCGCCGCGACGGACGAATCACGACGGCTTGACGGACCTGTCCGCCCGCCCGACGGACGGATCACGACGGCTTGACGGACCTGTCCGCCCGACCGCAGCAGCCGCGGTGGGCCGTGGTGACCGGAACCACCGACAGAGATGACTCATTGGTACAGTTCACACTGTGACGCGTCACCGATCGGCTCAATGCCACTCATCCTCAACAGCTCTTTGTTTTCATGTTATTGAACTTAAACATACTTCAGACATCTTCGTTTAAGAAAATGTTTAAAAATCCTTCCTGTATCTGACTGAACGTTTATCGCCTCAAAGGAAGGTGTAGAAGTCAACTGATGCATATTCAGTGATAAGAAGATAAGGTGCTTGTATACATACCGTCTTTGTTCATTGATGCCTCGAAGCATTTCTTCAGTCGGCATGCTCTACACTGGTTTCGATGAGTTTTGTCAATAGGACACCTCTCCTTCTGTTCGCCCTGCGCCTTGCACGTGTACACACGATTCCTGTGTATGCTTCGCTTGAAAAATCCTGAACATCCTGAAACACACACCAGGTTGTTCTTGTGGTCAAACGCACTAGAAGAAAAATATACAGCTGAGCTGATATCTGAGTCTGATATCTGAGTCTGAGTCTGAGTTAAGTCTGATAGAGTCCCCTCAAGTGTGTCGACTCATTTGTTTATCTTATTGATAACGATATTTTGCCAACGTTTCGTCTCGACCGCAACGTGGCAGAGGCGTAGGAAATATTTCCAGGCAACACGTAAGCACATACTTTTATCACGCTCACTGGCGTCAATACGTAGCTCTGCGGCACAGCATTCAACAGGCGTCAACTTTGAGAGACATATAGGGGAAAGCCGAGTAAGAGTACGCACTTGTGCACATTGCTAACTTACGCTTTCTAGTACTGACTGCCAGCTGTTGTCAGTGTCGCGACATGAAGTGCAATCAATTATCTCTCATCGGCCATGATTAGAATGACGAACCGATATGTTAAAGTATGGCCACAGGCACTTTCCGAAAACCTTGTAATTGCGTACGCTTGCACAACAGGGTGGGTACGAGTATGCACTCACTACGGGTAAGAGTACGCGCTCCTCGGCACATCGAACTTCGCATATACTAAGAGGAAAACATAGCTGCCGTATGTTTCAGTGTCAAGAACCGTTACAACGAACTGTAAATATAAGCTCTCACTGTTACACGCTTATGCTCCCAGACATAGACCCAGGTGTATCAACATTTCATTGTTCCGATCTAAAAATGATCATTAATCAATCAACGATCAAATGTGTGCCCTTTGTTACGTTACCACTTCAATTACTGAAAGTTTGCTTCATATTTGAAGTGTCAAATGGTTATTGAGTAATAATGCATAGTAAACACATATGTTTATGTGCGTACTCTTGCCCTCCAGAGTCCAGAGCGGTGCGTACCCTTGACCGCCGGGTACTTCGCGCACAAAACATGTTCATAAATGGAGCACTACACCAAGCGAGATAATTATACTACGCACACAATACGTACAATTGTCTTCTCTTTTCAAATAACCAACGATTATAAATCAAATGGCGCTTGATGAGAAATTATATATTTTGTTTGTTACCTCGAACTTTATCACACACGTAATCACGTAAAATAAATGAAGGTGTCTCAGAGCGACAAATGAAGCCGCAGCGCGCCTACATTTTGGATGCCTTATAAAGGCAATGGTGGCTTTCTTATGGCACTAAACAGCGTCGTTTCGACGTTGCTAAGCGGGTGAAACAACTGGTGCGTACTCTTACGCTTACCCGCTGCGTACTCTTACCCGCCCGTACCCTACTGGCTGAAATAGGAACTACTAAGGTAATGCGGCACAGCATGTATCAGGCGTCCACTATACGAGACATCTATCGGCTAGAATGGGAACTGCTGAGTTGTGCGGCACAGCATTCATCAGGCGTCATCATTGAGAGATATCTATTGGCTGGTATAGGAACTACTGGAGTCATGCGGGACAGCATGCATCAGGGATCACATTTGACAGACATCTATGGGCTGGAATATTGCGCAGGGCACAACATTGTACAATTGAACACATGCTGAACACATATTGAACACATATTACACACATGTTCAGAGGGTGTACGGACGCCCATTGCACCCGTCTCGCTACGGGTCTGGTTTGGATGCATATTACATAAAACAAATAAAATAACAGCTTTATGCCGCCCAGTGAACGTCAACGTCCACCAGTCGCTCATTGAAAGGTACGCACCATCGCAGGAGTAGATGCCGTAGTGTTTTCCTGAACTTCTGTCCCCACACACGTTACATGGAATGTCTAGCAGCCGGTCGCCAGCTGAAAACCAAAGCAGACCTTTAACTGATGCGGCTGAAAGTTGTCACACACATTTATACGTGTGGTCAGTGGTTATTCCATGCCAATATCTAGTGACAAACAAAGCATTAACGCCGATACGACAGTGATGTTGTGTGTTTTGCTAGTATAAATGAATGTTTAAAATGAAATAAAGTACATTATGAGATATCATTCGTAGTGCATTATTTATTATTTATTTAATAGTCAACGAAGGCTACATGCGCATCACGTTGTTTCCTACTTGCTTTACGGACCTGTTTATCTCCTGAAAGCAAAGTCATGTTTCATACGTTTGACTTATTTGGCTGCCGTTAAATCTGTACCAGAAAGCCTCTTACGATTTTATCTTCGGCGCTGAGCCCAGCGATTGGCGAATTGATCTGACTGGCAAGAGTGGCTTTGCAAGCGGAATCCAAATGGTTTCGAAGTTAAGCTTTGTGATACTTGGTAGGAAGTGTGAGCCACTTAAAACCCGTGAACAAAAGTACACATTGTCAGCAGAAAGGATATCTCAATACGTTAAGACACGCTTGCCAAGGTAGAGACAAGCACGCACCATTGCATTATTTGGCAATTCCTTTCTTCTTGCCATACCAAGAACACGTAGACGTTTGGTATTGAATGGTTAAACTTTGCACACAAGCTGGTCTATTTCATCAGCTTTTTTTGTAGTCATTTTACGCCTCAAAATAAGCCTCTAGACGTTGATTAAGCCTAGAGCGAAGCGCACGCAGCACTCAATACTAAGAACATGTTTTACCATCACCTCCACGGTTTAGCCATTTAACTGGGGGTCGGGTTGGCTCAATGAGGGCCGAGGTGGTACAGTGGTGCACACGCCGGACTTCGGTGCGAAGACCGCGCCGACCGTGGCTTCAACTGCCACCGAGCCAGCGGCGTTGGTGTCTGGTCCGACCCTGAGAAGCCCTTGGGAAAGGCCTCGTAAACCTAATCCCAAAGAGAGGAAGAGAAGGAGCGCCTCCTGTAATTGGGCAAAAGGTCTGTTGGGAATCAGGAGGAATTATAAATAACAAATAACTCTGTCGTTCGGTGGTAATGAGAGCAGGGTAATACTTCATTCATCGGTGATGAAAAACCCTGGGCGATGCAGTTAGTGAGTGAGTCTAGTATCGGTCCCAAAGGAGGCTATACAGAGAATCCATCAGATGTTTTTCGTCATGCTAATGGAAACAAACGCCTCTCGATGTATAACTTAATATTGTGATGCAGATGCAGTTCGAAGTTGCTAACTGAAAGCTTACGTAAAGACTATTTGCATTAACTGTAATGGCGCCATTTACCATTTCTGTGAGATTCAAATGATAATACAGGTGATGTCATGATGCATTGCACTATGCTAAACACTGCATTATATACGAAGTGCACTTTTTATGTGATTTTCTCAAAAGTTAAATATCAAATGAGTGACGTTTCTGTAACATTTAAGAGTCTTTGATGCATATAGTTACTAATGTTTGGTAAAAAAAGGTTCTACCTATGATAACACAAAATTAAGATAGAATGCAACAGTCAGCAACAACTGGCTAGCATACTTGACAAGTTAGACACTACCCTCCGTCATGTTTCAAATTTGCATGTAAATCATGTGCATACGAGCACATTCCTGTTCGCTGGACATGTCAAATAAATGGCAAAGCATTTACGTTTTTATTTGTTTTAAAAGTAGTATGCTTTTTGCATTTGAGAAGTCTTATGTGAGGTTTTCCATCGATGTTTCATACATAGATATAATTGTATTAAATGCAAAAAAAAAAACACAAACACTTCAATCACAACTGGCGCAAAAGTGCTATAGCACTTACATCTAGGCGCCTCTCGCTCTCTTGTTCGTACTGTAAACAAAACAAATAACTATTAAAGGGAATAGTACACCTTTAACATTAGTTTGTTAACTGAGATAGCCAGATTATCGGGAGTACTGAGAAATCTTCAAATCTTAAATTTGTCCTTCCAAAACGACCTAGTTGCTGAGTTTCAACGCAAAAACTATTGGATATATTTGGTCATATTTTAAAGGGACAAATCTTGTGACGTTTCGCATACGTCATTAGTATTCCTACCGCACTTCGTTTTTGCCAGGGTAATAGGACAAAGTTTTCGCTATTTGGACCGGCCGCCACCGAAACACATCATGTGTTCATGAGCTATAAATATTATTGGTCATAACTGTGTCAATTTTCATTGGATTTGCAATTGAAATTAATACCGTCACTAGCCTTGAAAAGGCAATTTGAAGGCTGGCTCGTACCAGTATCTGCAATATTCTCCGCAATAGAAGCACATGCACCTGTAACTGCGATACATTAGGCATACATTCTGCATGTGGTTACTGTTTTAAGTAATTACCTCTGTCAATTGTGAACCGATTTCCCATTGGAAATTACCAATAAATGCTTATTGATAAGACGCATTTGCTGATTGGTGGCTGGTCGGTGTTCATGCAATATATTGATTAAATCTTGGTAAACTTTGTTTATTGTTTACGTTGAACTGCCGCCTACTTCGAAATATTATTGGCTATAACTTTGTTAATTTTCATTGGATCTCCAATTGAAAATAATGCCCACACTCGTCTTGACAAGGCACAGCTTTTAATGGGTGGCTAGTACCGGTAGCTGTACTATTACCGACAATAGAAGCACACTAGTGCTAACCCGTCCGCCCCGCTGGATGATTAGCTGGCATCTCCGGGATGGAGGTATCCGCACCAATTCAGCACGTTAATTAACTGGACTGGAACTGGAACTGCATAGGACATAATTACCAATTACCCGTCAAGGGATCACCGCCCCACCAACTCCGGTGCGTTTGTGACTTATCCCATCTCCCAAATATGTCCTATGCATTGCTAGCTGGCATCTCCGGGATGGAGGTAACCGCACCAATTCAGCACGTGAATTAACTGGGACTTTTAAACTGAATAAACTGAGCGGTGCCGGATAGACAGACAGATAGACAGACAGATAGACAGACAGATGGACATACAGATATACAGACAGATAGACAGACAGACAGACAGACAGATAGACAGACAGATAGACAGACAGATAGACAGACAGGTAGACAGACAGATAGACAGACAGATAGACAGACAGATAGACAGACAGATAGACAGACAGATAGACAGACATATAGACAGACAGATACACAGACAGATAGACAGACAGATAGACAGACAGATAGACAGACAGATAGACAGACAGATAGACACACAGATAGACAGACAGATAGACAGACAGATATACAGACAGATAGACAGACAGATAGACAGACATATAGACAGACAGATAGACAGACAGATAGACAGACACATAGACAGACAGATAGACAGACAGATAGACAGGCAGATAGACAGACAGATATACAGACAGATAGACAGACAGATAGACAGACAGATGGACAGACAGATAGACAGACATATAGACAGACATATAGACATACACATAGACAGACAGATAAACAGACAGATAGACAGACATATAGACAGCCATATAGACAGCCAGATTGACAGACAGATAGACAGACATATAGACAGACAGATAGACAGACAGATAGACAGACAGATAGACAGACAGATAGACAGACAGATAGACAGACAGATATACAGACAGATAGACAGACATATAGACAGACAGATAGACAGACAGATAGACAGATAGATAGACAGCCAGATAGACAGACAGATGGACAGACAGATAGACAGACGGATAGACAGACAGATAGACAGCAGATATACAGACAGATAGACAGACAGATAGACAGACATATAGACAGACAGATAGACAGACAGATAGACAGACAGATAGACAGACAGATAGACAGACAGATAGACAGACAGATAGACAGACAGATAGACAGACAGATAGACAGACATATAGACAGACATATAGACAGACAGATATACATACAGATATACAGACAGATAGACAGACAGATAGACAGACAAATAGACAGACACATAGACATATATACAGACAGATAGACAGACAGACAGATAGACAGACATACATACAGGCAGACATATATACAGACAGATAGACGGACAGATAGACATACAGATAGACAGACAGATAGACAGGCAGATAGACAGACAGATATACAGACAGATAGACAGACAGATATACATACAGATAGACAGACAGATAGACAAACAGATAGACAGACAGATAGACAGACAGACAGACATACAGCTAGACAGACAGATAGACAGACAGATAGACAGACAGATAGACAGACAGATAGACAGACAGATAGACAGACAGATAGACAGATAGACAGACATATATACAGACATATAGACAGACAGATAGACAGACATATATACAGACATATAGACAAACAGATAGACAGACAGATAGACAGACAGATATACAGACAGATAGACATACAGATAGACAGACAGATAGACAGACAGATAGACAGACAGATAGACAGACAGATAGACAGACAGATAGACAGACAGATAGACAGACAGATAGACAGACAGATAGACAGACAGATAGACAGACAGATAGACAGACAGATAGACAGACAGATAGACAGACAGATAGACAGACAGATAGACAGACAGATAGACAGACAGATAGACAGACAGATAGACAGACAGATAGACAGACAGATAGACAGACAGATAGACAGACATATAGAGTGACAGACAGATAGACAGCCAGATATACAGACAGATATACAGACATATAGACAGACAGATATACAGACATATAGACAGACATATAGACAGACAGATAGACAGACAGATAGACAGACAGATAGACAGATAGACAGACAGATATACAGACATATAGACAGACATATAGACAGACAGATAGACAGACAGATATACAGACAGCTAGACAGACAGATAGACAGACATATAGACAGACAGATATACAGACAGATAGACAGATAGACAGACAGATAGACAGACAGATAGACAGACAGATAGCCAGACAGATAGACATACAGATATACAGACATATAGACAGACATATAGACAGACAGATAGACAGACAGATAGACATACATATAGACAGACATATAGACAGACAGATAGACATACAGATAGACAGGCAGATAGACATACATATCGACAGACAGATAGACAGACAGATAGACAGACACATAGACAGACAGATAGACAGACAGATAGACAGACAGATAGACAGACAGATAGACAGACAGATAGACAGACAGATAGACATACAGATAGACAGACATATATACAGACAGATAGACAGAC
>JAXIVJ010008622.1:35000-54697 GCA_036785665.1 Chirona hameri
ATAGACGGACAGATATACATACATATAGACATACAGATAGACAGACAGATAGACATACAGATAGACAGACAGATAGACAGACATATAGACAGACAGATATACATACAGATATACAGACAGATAGACAGACAGATAGACAGACAAATAGACAGACACATAGACATATATACAGACAGATAGACAGACAGACAGATAGATAGACAGACATACAGACAGACAGGCAGACAGATAGACAGACAGATAGACGGACAAGTAGACAGACAGATAGACAGACAGATAGACAGACAGATAGACAGACAGATAGACAGACAGATAGACAGACAGATAGACATACAGATAGACAGACAGATAGACAGACAGATAGACAGACAGATAGACAGACATATAGACAGACAGATAGACAGACAGATAGACAGACAGATAGACAGACAGATAGACAGACAGATAGACAGACAGATAGACAGACAGATAGACAGAAAGATAGACAGATAGACAGACATATAGACAGACAGATAGACAGACAGATAGACAGACATATATACAGACATATATACAGACAGATAGACAGACAGATAGACAGACAGATAGACAGACAGATAGACATACAGATAGACAGACAGATATACAGACAGATAGACAGACAGATAGACAGACAGATAGACAGACAGATAGACAGACAGATATACAGACATATAGACATACAGATATATAGACATAAAGATAGACAGACAGATAGACAGACATATAGACTGACAGACAGATAGACATACAGATAGACAGGGAAGATAGACAGACAGATAGACAGCCAGATATACAGACATATAGACAGACATATAGACAGACAGGTAGACAGACAGATAGACATACATAAAGACAGACAGATAGACAGACAGATAGACAGACAGATATACATATAGACAGACAGATAGACAGACAGATAGACATACAGATAGACAGACAGATAGACAGACAGATAGACAGACAGATAGACAGACAGATAGACAGACAGATAGACAGACAGATAGACAGACAGATAGACAGACAGATAGACAGACAGATAGATAGACAGATATACAGACAGATAGACAGACATATAGACAGACAGATAGACAGACAGATAGACAAACAGATAGACAGACAGATAGACAGACAGATAGACAGACACACAGATAGACAGACAGATATACAGACAGATAGACAGACAGATAGACAGACAGATAGACAGACAGATAGACATACATATCGACAGACAGAAAGACAGACAGATATACAGACAGATGGACAGACAGATAGACAGACAGATAGACAGACAGATAGACAGACAGATAGACAGACAGATAGACATATAGATAGACAGACAGATAGACAGACAGATAGACAGACAGATAGACATACAGATAGACAGACATATAGACAGACAGATAGACAGACAAATAGACAGACATATAGACAGACAGATAGCCAGACAGATAGACAGACACATATATATATATATATATAAAGAGATAGACGGACAGATAGACATACATATAGACATACAGATAGACAGACATATAGACATACAGATAGACAGACAGATAGACAGACAGATAGACAGACAGATAGACAGAAAGATAGACAGACAGATATACATACAGATAGACAGACAGATAGACAGACAGATAGACAGACAGATAGACAGACAGATAGACAGACAGATAGACAGACAGATAGACAGACAGATAGACAGACAGATAGACAGACAGATAGACAGACAGATATACAGACAGATAGACAGACAGATAGACAGACATATAGACAGACAGATAGACATACAGCTAGACAGACAGATAGACACACAGATAGACAGACAGATAGACAGACAGATAGACAGACAGATAGACAGACAGATAGACAGACAGATAGACAGACAGATAGACAGACAGATAGACAGACAGATAGACAGACAGATAGACAGACAGATAGACAGACAAATAGACAGACACATATACATATATACAGACATATAGACAGACAGACAGATAGACAGACATACAGACAGACAGACATATAGACAGGCAGATAGACAGACAGATATACAGACAGATAGACATACAGATAGACAGACAGATAGACAGGCAGATATACAGACAGATAGACATACAGATAGACAGACAGATAGACAGACAGATAGACAGACCGATAGACAGACAGATAGACAGACAGATAGACAGACAGATAGACAGACAGATAGACAGACAGACAGATAGACAGACAGATATACAGACAGATAGACAGACAGATATACAGACAGATAGACAGACAGATAGACATACAGATAGACAGACATATAGACAGACAGATAGACATACAGATGGACAGACAGATTGACAGACAGATAGACAGACAGATAGACAGACAGATAGACAGACAGATAGACAGACAGATAGACAGACAGATAGACAGACATATAGACATACAGATATACAGACAGATAGCCAGACAGATAGACATACAGATAGACAGACAGATAGACAGACAGATAGACAGACAGATAAACAGACCGATAGACAGACAGACAGATATACAGACAGATAGACAGACAGATAGACAGACAGATAGACAGACAGATAGACAGACAGATAGACAGACAGATAGACAGACAGATAGACAGACAGATAGACAGACAGATAGACAGACAGATAGACAGACAGATAGACAGACAGATAGACAGACAGATAGACAGACAGATAGACAGCCAGATAGACAGACAGATATACAGACAGATAGACAGACAGACAGACAGACATATAGACAGACACATATATATAAAGAGATAGACGGACAGATAGACATACATATAGACATACAGATAGACAGACATATAGACATACAGATAAACAGACAGATAGACAGACAGATAGACAGATAGATAGACAGACAGATAGACAGACAGATAGACAGACAGATAGACAGACATATAGACAGACAGATAGACAGACAGATAGACAGACAGATAGACAGATATACAGACAGATATACAGACATATAGGCAGACAGATAGACAGACAGATAGACAGACAGATAGACAGACAGATATACAGACAGATAGACAGACAGATATACAGACAGATATAAAGACAGATAGACAGGAAGATAGACAGACATATAGACAGACAGATAGACAGACAGATAGACAGACAGATAGACAGACAGATATACAGACAGATATGCAGACATATAGGCAGACAGATAGACAGACAGATGGACAGACAGATAGACAGACAGATAGCCAGACAGATAGAAAGACAGATAGACAGGCAGATATACAAACAGATAGACAGACAGATAGACATACAGATAGACAGACAGATAGACAGACAGATAAGACAGACAGATAGATAGACAGATAGACAGACAGATAGACAGACAGATAGACAGACAGATAGACAGACAGATAGACAGACATATAGACATACAGATAGACAGACAGATAGACAGACAGATAGACAGACAGATATACAGACAGATATACAGACAGATAGACAGACAGATAGACAGACAGATAGACAGACATATATATATATATATATATATATATATATATATATATATATATATATATATATATATATATATATAGACAGATAGACGGACAGATATACAGACATATAGACATACAGATAGACAGACATATAGACATACAGATATACAGACAGATAGACAGACAGATAGACAGACAGATAGACAGACAGATAGACAGACAGATAGACAGACAGATATACATACAGATAGACAGACAGATAGACAGACAGATAGACAGACAGATAGACAGACAGACAGACAGACAGCTAGACAGACAGATAGACAGACAGATAGACAGACAGATATACGGACCGACAGATAGACAGACAGATAGACAGACAGATAGACAGACAGATAGACAGACAGATAGACAGACAGATAGACAGCCAGATATACAGACAGATAGACAGACAGATAGACAGACAGATAGACAGACAAATAGACAGACACATATACATATATACAGACAGATAGACAGACAGACAGATAGACAGACATACAGACAGACAGATAGACAGACATATAGACAGACAGATATACAGACAGATAGACAGACATATAGACATACAGATAGACAGGCAGATATACAGACAGATAGACAGACAGATAGACAGACAGCTAGACAGACAGATATACATACAGATAGACATACAGATAGACAGACAGATAGACAGACAGATAGACAGACAGATAGACAGACAGATAGACAGACAGATAGAAAGACAGATAGACAGACAGATAGACAGACATATAGACAGACAGATATACAGACAGATATACATACAGATAGACAGACAGATAGACAGACAGATAGACATACAGATAGACAGACAGATAGACAGACAGATAGACAGATAGACAGACAGATAGACAGACAGATAGACAGACAGATATACAGACAGATAGACATACATATATACAGACAGATAGACAGGCATATAGACGGACAGATAGACAGACAGATAGACAGACAGATAGACAGACAGATAGACAGACAGATAGACAGACAGATAGACATACATATAGACAGACAGATAGACAGCCAGATAGACAGACAGATAGACAGACAGATAGACAGACAGATATACAGACAGAAAGACAGACAGATAGACATACAGATAGACAGACAGATAGACAGACAGATAGACAGACAGATAGACAGACAGATAGACAGACAGATAGACAGACGGAAAGACATACAGATAGACAGACAGATAGACAGACAGATAGAAAGACATATAGACAGACAGATAGACAGACAGCTAGACAAACAGATAGACAGACAGATATACAGACAGATAGACAGACATATATACATACAGATAGACGGACAGATATACAAACATATAGACATACAGATAGACATACAGATAGACAGAGAGATAGACAGACAGATAAACATACATATATACATACAGATATACATACAGATATAAAGACAGATAGACAGACAGATAGACAGACAAATAGACAGACACATAGACATATATACAGACAGATAGACAGACAGACAGATAGACAGACATACAAACAGACAGACAGATAGACAGCCAGATAGACAGACAGATAGACATACAGATAGACAGACAGATAGACAGACATATAGACAGACAGATAGACAGACATATAGACA
Source organism: Chirona hameri (assembly GCA_036785665.1). Lineage (NCBI taxonomy): Eukaryota > Metazoa > Arthropoda > Thecostraca > Balanomorpha > Balanidae > Chirona > Chirona hameri. The sequence continues at coordinate 40,198 of JAXIVJ010008622.1, forward strand.
GACATATAGACAGACAGATAGACAGACAGATAGACAGACAGATAGACAGACAGATAGACAGACAGATAGACAGACAGATAGACATACAGATAGACAGACAGATAGACAGACAGATAGACAGACAGATAGACTGACATACAGATAGACAGACAGATAGACCGAAAGATAGACAGACAGATAGACAGACATATATACAGACAGACATACAGACAGACATATAGACAGACAGATAGACAGACAGATAGACAGACAGATAGACAGACAGATAGACAGACAGATAGACATACAGATAGACAGACAGATAGACAGACAGATAGACAGACAGATAGACAGACAGATAGACAGACAGATAGACAGACAGATAGACAGACAGATATACAGACATATATACAGACAGATAGACAGACAGATAGACAGACACATAGACAGACAGATAGACAGACAGATAGACATACAGATAGACAGACAGATAGACAGACAGATAGACAGACAGATAGACAGACAGATAGACAGACATATATACCGACATATAGACAGACAGATAGACAGACATATAGACATACAGATAGACAGACAGACAGATAGACAGACAGATAGACTGACAGACAAATAGACAGACAGATAGACAGAAAGATAGACAGACAGATAAGCAGCCAGATATACAGACATATAGACAGACATATAGACAGACAGATAGACAGACAGATAGACAGACATATAGACAGACAGATAGACATACAGATAGACAGACAGATAGACAGACAGATAGACAGACAGATAGACAGACAGATAGACAGACAGATAGACAGACAGATAGACAGACAGATAGACAGACAGATAGACAGACAGATAGACAGACAGATAGACAGACAGATAGACAGACAGATAGACAGACAGATAGACAGACAGATAGACAGACAGATAGACAGACAGATAGACAGACAGATAGACAGACAGATAGACAGACAGATAGACAGACATATAGACAGACAGATAGACAGACATATAGACAGACAGATAGACAGACAGATAGACAGACAGATAGACAGACAGATGGACAGACAGATAGACAGACATACAGATAGACAGACAGATAGACAGACAGATAGACAGACAGATAGACAGACAGATAGACAGACAGATAGACAGACAGATAGACAGACAGATAAACATACAGATAGACAGACAGATAGACAGACAGATAGACAGACAGATAGACAGACAGATAGACAGACATATCGACAGACAGATAGACAGACAGATATACAGACAGATAGACAGACAGATAGACAGACAGATAGACAGACAGATAGACAGACAGATAGACATACAGATAGACAGACATATAGACAGACAGATAGACAGACAAATAGACAGACATATAGACAGACAGATAGACAGACAGATAGACAGACACATATATATAGAGAAATAGACGGACAGATAGACATACATATAGACAGACAGATAGACAGACAGATATACAGACAGATAGACAGACAGATAGACAGACAGATAGACAGACAGATAGACAGACAGATAGACAGACAGATAGACAGACAGATAGACAGACAGATAGACAGACAGATAGACATACAGATAGAAAGACAGATAGACAGACAGATATACAGACAGATAGACTGACAGACAGATAGACAGACAGATAGACAGAAATAAAGACAGACAGATAGACAGACGGATAGACAGACAGATAGACAGACAGATAGACAGACAGATAGACAGAAAGATAGACAGACAGATAGACAGACAGATATACAGACAGATAGACAGACAGATAGACAGACAGATAGACATACAGATAGACAGACAGATAGACAGACAGATAGACATACAGATATACAGACAGATAGACAGATATATAGACAGACATATAGACAGACAGATAGACAGACAGATGGACAGACAGATAGACAGACAGATAGACAGACAGATAGACAGACAGATAGACAGACAGATAGACAGACAGATAGACAGACAGATAGACAGACAGATAGACAGACATATAGACATACATATAGACAGACAGATAGACAGACAGATAGACAGACAGATAGAAAGACAGATAGACAGACAGATAGACAGACATATAGACAGACAGATAGACATACAGATAGACATACAGATAGACAGACAGATAGACAGACAGATAGACAGCCAGATATACAGACAGATAGACAGACATATAGACAGACAGATAGACAGACAGATAGACAGACATATATACAGACAGATAGACGGACAGATATACATACATATAGACATACAGATAGACAGACAGATAGACATACAGATAGACAGACAGATAGACAGACATATAGACAGACAGATATACATACAGATATACAGACAGATAGACAGACAGATAGACAGACAAATAGACAGACACATAGACATATATACAGACAGATAGACAGACAGACAGATAGATAGACAGACATACAGACAGACAGGCAGACAGATAGACAGACAGATAGACGGACAAGTAGACAGACAGATAGACAGACAGATAGACAGACAGATAGACAGACAGATAGACAGACAGATAGACAGACAGATAGACATACAGATAGACAGACAGATAGACAGACAGATAGACAGACAGATAGACAGACATATAGACAGACAGATAGACAGACAGATAGACAGACAGATAGACAGACAGATAGACAGACAGATAGACAGACAGATAGACAGAAAGATAGACAGATAGACAGACATATAGACAGACAGATAGACAGACAGATAGACAGACATATATACAGACATATATACAGACAGATAGACAGACAGATAGACAGACAGATAGACAGACAGATAGACATACAGATAGACAGACAGATATACAGACAGATAGACAGACAGATAGACAGACAGATAGACAGACAGATAGACAGACAGATATACAGACATATAGACATACAGATATATAGACATAAAGATAGACAGACAGATAGACAGACATATAGACTGACAGACAGATAGACATACAGATAGACAGGGAAGATAGACAGACAGATAGACAGCCAGATATACAGACATATAGACAGACATATAGACAGACAGGTAGACAGACAGATAGACATACATATAGACAGACAGATAGACAGACAGATAGACAGACAGATATACATATAGACAGACAGATAGACAGACAGATAGACATACAGATAGACAGACAGATAGACAGACAGATAGACAGACAGATAGACAGACAGATAGACAGACAGATAGACAGACAGATAGACAGACAGATAGACAGACAGATAGACAGACAGATAGATAGACAGATATACAGACAGATAGACAGACATATAGACAGACAGATAGACAGACAGATAGACAAACAGATAGACAGACAGATAGACAGACAGATAGACAGACACACAGATAGACAGACAGATATACAGACAGATAGACAGACAGATAGACAGACAGATAGACAGACAGATAGACATACATATCGACAGACAGAAAGACAGACAGATATACAGACAGATGGACAGACAGATAGACAGACAGATAGACAGACAGATAGACAGACAGATAGACAGACAGATAGACATATAGATAGACAGACAGATAGACAGACAGATAGACAGACAGATAGACATACAGATAGACAGACATATAGACAGACAGATAGACAGACAAATAGACAGACATATAGACAGACAGATAGCCAGACAGATAGACAGACACATATATATATATATATAAAGAGATAGACGGACAGATAGACATACATATAGACATACAGATAGACAGACATATAGACATACAGATAGACAGACAGATAGACAGACAGATAGACAGACAGATAGACAGAAAGATAGACAGACAGATATACATACAGATAGACAGACAGATAGACAGACAGATAGACAGACAGATAGACAGACAGATAGACAGACAGATAGACAGACAGATAGACAGACAGATAGACAGACAGATAGACAGACAGATAGACAGACAGATAGACAGACAGATAGACAGACAGATAGACAGACATATAGACAGACAGATAGACATACAGCTAGACAGACAGATAGACACACAGATAGACAGACAGATAGACAGACAGATAGACAGACAGATAGACAGACAGATAGACAGACAGATAGACAGACAGATAGACAGACAGATGGACAGACAGATAGACAGACAGATAGACAGACAGATAGACAGACAGATAGACAGACAGATAGACAGACAAATAGACAGACACATATACATATATACAGACATATAGACAGACAGACAGATAGACAGACATACAGACAGACAGACATATAGACAGGCAGATAGACAGACAGATATACAGACAGATAGACATACAGATAGACAGACAGATAGACAGGCAGATATACAGACAGATAGACATACAGATAGACAGACAGATAGACAGACAGATAGACAGACCGATAGACAGACAGATAGACAGACAGATAGACAGACAGATAGACAGACAGATAGACAGACAGACAGATAGACAGACAGATATACAGACAGATAGACAGACAGATATACAGACAGATAGACAGACAGATAGACATACAGATAGACAGACATATAGACAGACAGATAGACATACAGATGGACAGACAGATTGACAGACAGATAGACAGACAGATAGACAGACAGATAGACAGACAGATAGACAGACAGATAGACAGACAGATAGACAGACATATAGACATACAGATATACAGACAGATAGCCAGACAGATAGACATACAGATAGACAGACAGATAGACAGACAGATAGACAGACAGATAAACAGACCGATAGACAGACAGACAGATATACAGACAGATAGACAGACAGATAGACAGACAGATAGACAGACAGATAGACAGACAGATAGACAGACAGATAGACAGACAGATAGACAGACAGATAGACAGACAGATAGACAGACAGATAGACAGACAGATAGACAGACAGATAGACAGACAGATAGACAGACAGATAGACAGCCAGATAGACAGACAGATATACAGACAGATAGACAGACAGACAGACAGACATATAGACAGACACATATATATAAAGAGATAGACGGACAGATAGACATACATATAGACATACAGATAGACAGACATATAGACATACAGATAAACAGACAGATAGACAGACAGATAGACAGATAGATAGACAGACAGATAGACAGACAGATAGACAGACAGATAGACAGACATATAGACAGACAGATAGACAGACAGATAGACAGACAGATAGACAGATATACAGACAGATATACAGACATATAGGCAGACAGATAGACAGACAGATAGACAGACAGATAGACAGACAGATATACAGACAGATAGACAGACAGATATACAGACAGATATAAAGACAGATAGACAGGAAGATAGACAGACATATAGACAGACAGATAGACAGACAGATAGACAGACAGATAGACAGACAGATATACAGACAGATATGCAGACATATAGGCAGACAGATAGACAGACAGATGGACAGACAGATAGACAGACAGATAGCCAGACAGATAGAAAGACAGATAGACAGGCAGATATACAAACAGATAGACAGACAGATAGACATACAGATAGACAGACAGATAGACAGACAGATAAGACAGACAGATAGATAGACAGATAGACAGACAGATAGACAGACAGATAGACAGACAGATAGACAGACAGATAGACAGACATATAGACATACAGATAGACAGACAGATAGACAGACAGATAGACAGACAGATATACAGACAGATATACAGACAGATAGACAGACAGATAGACAGACAGATAGACAGACATATATATATATATATATATATATATATATATATATATATATATATATATATATATATATATATATATATATATAGACAGATAGACGGACAGATATACAGACATATAGACATACAGATAGACAGACATATAGACATACAGATATACAGACAGATAGACAGACAGATAGACAGACAGATAGACAGACAGATAGACAGACAGATAGACAGACAGATATACATACAGATAGACAGACAGATAGACAGACAGATAGACAGACAGATAGACAGACAGACAGACAGACAGCTAGACAGACAGATAGACAGACAGATAGACAGACAGATATACGGACCGACAGATAGACAGACAGATAGACAGACAGATAGACAGACAGATAGACAGACAGATAGACAGACAGATAGACAGCCAGATATACAGACAGATAGACAGACAGATAGACAGACAGATAGACAGACAAATAGACAGACACATATACATATATACAGACAGATAGACAGACAGACAGATAGACAGACATACAGACAGACAGATAGACAGACATATAGACAGACAGATATACAGACAGATAGACAGACATATAGACATACAGATAGACAGGCAGATATACAGACAGATAGACAGACAGATAGACAGACAGCTAGACAGACAGATATACATACAGATAGACATACAGATAGACAGACAGATAGACAGACAGATAGACAGACAGATAGACAGACAGATAGACAGACAGATAGAAAGACAGATAGACAGACAGATAGACAGACATATAGACAGACAGATATACAGACAGATATACATACAGATAGACAGACAGATAGACAGACAGATAGACATACAGATAGACAGACAGATAGACAGACAGATAGACAGATAGACAGACAGATAGACAGACAGATAGACAGACAGATATACAGACAGATAGACATACATATATACAGACAGATAGACAGGCATATAGACGGACAGATAGACAGACAGATAGACAGACAGATAGACAGACAGATAGACAGACAGATAGACAGACAGATAGACATACATATAGACAGACAGATAGACAGCCAGATAGACAGACAGATAGACAGACAGATAGACAGACAGATATACAGACAGAAAGACAGACAGATAGACATACAGATAGACAGACAGATAGACAGACAGATAGACAGACAGATAGACAGACAGATAGACAGACAGATAGACAGACGGAAAGACATACAGATAGACAGACAGATAGACAGACAGATAGAAAGACATATAGACAGACAGATAGACAGACAGCTAGACAAACAGATAGACAGACAGATATACAGACAGATAGACAGACATATATACATACAGATAGACGGACAGATATACAAACATATAGACATACAGATAGACATACAGATAGACAGAGAGATAGACAGACAGATAAACATACATATATACATACAGATATACATACAGATATAAAGACAGATAGACAGACAGATAGACAGACAAATAGACAGACACATAGACATATATACAGACAGATAGACAGACAGACAGATAGACAGACATACAAACAGACAGACAGATAGACAGCCAGATAGACAGACAGATAGACATACAGATAGACAGACAGATAGACAGACAGATAGACAGACAGATAGACAGACATATAGACAGACATATAGACAGACAGATAGACAGACAGATAGACAGACAGATAGACAGACAGATAGACAGACAGATAGACAGACAGATAGACATACAGATAGACAGACAGATAGACAGACAGATAGACAGACAGATAGACTGACATACAGATAGACAGACAGATAGACCGAAAGATAGACAGACAGATAGACAGACATATATACAGACAGACATACAGACAGACATATAGACAGACAGATAGACAGACAGATAGACAGACAGATAGACAGACAGATAGACAGACAGATAGACATACAGATAGACAGACAGATAGACAGACAGATAGACAGACAGATAGACAGACAGATAGACAGACAGATAGACAGACAGATAGACAGACAGATATACAGACATATATACAGACAGATAGACAGACAGATAGACAGACACATAGACAGACAGATAGACAGACAGATAGACATACAGATAGACAGACAGATAGACAGACAGATAGACAGACAGATAGACAGACAGATAGACAGACATATATACCGACATATAGACAGACAGATAGACAGACATATAGACATACAGATAGACAGACAGACAGATAGACAGACAGATAGACTGACAGACAAATAGACAGACAGATAGACAGAAAGATAGACAGACAGATAAGCAGCCAGATATACAGACATATAGACAGACATATAGACAGACAGATAGACAGACAGATAGACAGACATATAGACAGACAGATAGACATACAGATAGACAGACAGATAGACAGACAGATAGACAGACAGATAGACAGACAGATAGACAGACAGATAGACAGACAGATAGACAGACAGATAGACAGACAGATAGACAGACAGATAGACAGACAGATAGACAGACAGATAGACAGACAGATAGACAGACAGATAGACAGACAGATAGACAGACAGATAGACAGACAGATAGACAGACAGATAGACAGACAGATAGACAGACAGATAGACAGACATATAGACAGACAGATAGACAGACATATAGACAGACAGATAGACAGACAGATAGACAGACAGATAGACAGACAGATGGACAGACAGATAGACAGACATACAGATAGACAGACAGATAGACAGACAGATAGACAGACAGATAGACAGACAGATAGACAGACAGATAGACAGACAGATAGACAGACAGATAAACATACAGATAGACAGACAGATAGACAGACAGATAGACAGACAGATAGACAGACAGATAGACAGACATATCGACAGACAGATAGACAGACAGATATACAGACAGATAGACAGACAGATAGACAGACAGATAGACAGACAGATAGACAGACAGATAGACATACAGATAGACAGACATATAGACAGACAGATAGACAGACAAATAGACAGACATATAGACAGACAGATAGACAGACAGATAGACAGACACATATATATAGAGAAATAGACGGACAGATAGACATACATATAGACATACAGATAGACAGACATATAGACATACAGATAGACAGACAGATAGACAGACAGATAGACAGACAGATAGACAGACAGATAGACAGACAGATATACATACAGATAGACAGACAGATATACAGACAGATAGACAGACAGATAGACAGACAGATAGACAGACAGATAGACAGACAGATAGACAGACAGATAGACAGACAGATAGACAGACAGATAGACAGACAGATAGACAGACATATAGACAGACAGATAGACAGACATATAGACAGACAGATAGACAGACAGATAGACAGACAGATAGACAGACATATATACAGACAGACATACAGACAGACATATAGACAGACAGATAGACAGACAGATAGACAGACAGATAGACAGACAGATAGACAGACAGATAGACATACAGATAGACAGACAGATAGACAGACAGATAGACAGACAGATAGACAGACAGATAGACAGACAGATAGACAGACAGATAGACAGACAGATAGACAGACAGATAGACAGACAAATAGACAGACACATATACATATATACAGACAGATAGACAGACAGACAGATAGACAGACATACAGACAGACAGACATATAGACAGACAGATATACAGACAGATATACAGACAGATAGACAGACAGATAGACAGGCAGATATACAGACAGATAGACAGACAGATAGACAGACAGATAGACAGACAGATATACAGACAGATAGACAGACAGATAGACAGACAGATAGACAGACAGATGGACAGACAGACAGATAGACAGACAGATATACAGACAGATAGACAGACAGATAGACAGACAGATAGACAGACAGATAGACAGACAGATAGACAGACAGATAGACAGACAGATAGACAGACAGATAGACAGACATATAGACAGACAGATAGACATACAGATAGACAGACAGATTGACAGACAGATAGACAGACAGATAGACAGACAGATAGACAGACAGATAGACAGACAGATAGACAGACATATAGACATACAGATATACAGACAGATAGACAGACAGATAGACATACAGATAGACAGAGAGATAGACAGACAGATAGACAGACAGATAAACAGACAGATAGACAGACAGACAGATAGACAGACAGATAGACAGACAGATAGACAGACAGATAGACAGACATATAGACAGACAGATAGACAGACAGATAGACAGACAGATAGACAGATATACAGACAGATAAACAGACATATAGGCAGACAGATAGACAGACAGATAGACAGACAGATAGACATACAGATAGACAGACAGATATACAGACAGATATACAGACAGATATAAAGACAGATAGACAGACAGATAGACAGACATATATACAGACAGATATACAGACAGATAGACAGACAGATATACAGACAGATATGCAGACATATAGGCAGACAGATAGACAGACAGATAGACATACAGATAGACAGACAGATAGCCAGACAGATAGAAAGACAGATAGACAGGCAGATATACAAACAGATAGACAGACAGATAGACATACAGATAGACAGACAGATAGACAGACAGATAAGACAGACAGATAGATAGACAGATAGACAGACAGATATACAGACAGATAGACAGACAGATATACAGACAGATAGACAGACAGATAGACAGACAGATAGACATACAGATAGACAGACAGATAGACAGCCAGATAGACAGACAGATAGACAGACAGATAGACAGACAGATAGACAGACAGATAGACAGACAGATAGACAGACATATAGACAGACAGATAGACAGACAGATAGACAGACAGATAGACAGACATATAGACAGACATATATACAGACAGATAGACAGACAGATAGACAGACAGATAGACAGACGGATAGACAGACAGATAGACAGACAGATAGACAGACAGATACACAGACAGATAGATAGACAGATAGGCATATAGACAGACAGACAGACAGATAGACAGACAGATAGACAGACAGATAGACAGACAGATCGACAGACAGATAGACAGACAGATAGACAGACAGATATACAGACATATAGACAGACATATAGACAGACAGATAGACAGACAGATAGACAGACAGATAGACAGACAGATATACAGACAGATATACAGACAGATAGACAGACAGATAGACAGACAGATAGACAGACGGATAGACAGACAGATAGACAGACAGATAGACAGACAGATACACAGACAGATAGACAGACAGATAGACAGATATACAGACATATAGACAGACAGATAGACAGGCAGATAGACAGACGGATAGACAGACAGATATACAGACAGATAGACAGACAGATAGACATACAGATAGACAGACAGATAGACAGACAGATAGACAGACAGATAGACAGACAGATGGACAGACAGATAGACAGACAGATAGACAGACAGATAGACAGACAGATAGACAGACAGACAGATAGACAGACAGATAGACAGACAGACAGATAGACAGACAGATAGACATACAGATAGACAGACAGATAGACAGACAGATATACAGACAGATAGACAGACAGATGGACAGACATATAGACAGACATATAGACAGACAGATAGACAGACAGATAGACAGAAAAACAGATAGACAGACGCTTAACAAATAGTAATATAGATGCACCTGTAACTGCGATACATTAGGGATACATTCTGCCTGTGGTTACAGTTATAAGTAATTACCTCTGTCAATTGTGAACCGATTCCAATAGAAAATTACCAATAGATGCTTAGTGATAAGATGTATTTGTTGATTGGTGGCTGGTCGGTGTTCATGCAATATATTTATTAAATTTTGACAAAGTTGTATTGTTTACGTTGAATTGCCGCTTAGCTCGAAATATTATTGGCTCTAACTTTGTCAATTTTCATTGGATTTCCAATGGGAAATAATGTCCACACTCGTTTTGAAAAGGCACACCTTTTGATGGGTGGCTAGTACCGGTAGCTGCAATATTGATTTACATTCACCACACACCGATGAACACACATCAACATATTTGTGGGTAGGTATATCACATTTATTTATGCACATGAACATTATAGGCGAGGGTCCGACCTGGACATGGCTCGAATCTAGTCTTGTGTCGCACCATTCTAAAAAGAATTAATGGGGCCACCATTGACCAGCGTGGCGATGGCTCACCCAACCTGGGATGGGAGCAAAGTGCACGTGCTTTCACGGTGCGATATAAGCCATGTTGAAAGAAAACTGGCCGCTTCTGGCCGCCAGATGTAGATGGCGAAAGTTTCACCTTACGTTTATGTGGGGTACATCCCTTTCATTTGGCATATGTAACAAGAACCCACATGACCTCCCTCATGCACGTGCCATGCATGTGCAAACTGCAGTATTGACATATTTTAGCTATAATGACCTATTTTCGTTTCATCCTGTGGCCACACAAAGGGCTCAAACACAAAACAGACAAGTGTCTGTGACGCGTAACTATGTTACCTATATGCATGCAAAGTTTAGCCCGCACAGGTTGAAAGGTGCGTACGGTGGGACGGCTAATGCTGGTTGTGGTCAATATCCTCCACTTTCTTAAAATCCTTACTTGTGAGGGAGTATCTCGACAACGCCAATCACCACGTCCACGCACTTTTGGCACAAGCATTATGATTGTCACGCCTCTCTTCAGTGCCACCATATTATGGGTATGTGTTCACGCAACGCCATTCCAACTCCACTCATACAAGGCAATAGTGTAAACATTCACACATTTTAAATCGCGACCAATATACTCGCGAGCCGCGACCCAGCGAATAAGGTTGTTAGTGTTGCTTACATATTCTGATTCAAAGATAGGTTTTTGCCGGTATGACGTCACAACTCGTTTTGGTGACGCAAGATTATTGTGACGTCATATGTATTAATATCAATATTTGTCCAGTTATGACAAATTGGTACTTTTTCGCAAAAACGAATGCCAGAACCGTTATCAGGACACTCTTTTCCATCATTGCACATACTTTTCCCAAGGTGTACTATTCCCTTTAACTCACAAACTAATAACTAATGACACACAAATAACTCTCGTACTTTGCCTGACTTCGCCGCCCGGGTCAGCAGCACGTGTGCCAATGTTAGCTGAGCAGCCGGTTGGGTGCGCGGGGCACGGTTCCGAGCCTTAAGCATGTCACAGTTTGGAGTTTAAATAAATCGCTGGGTTGACAAAATATACTTTTGGACATTTATGGCAACATCATAGTTTTGGCTGCCGTCTAAAGTTTGGCCGTGGATCAGCATGTTTAATTTCATTGGGTTGGATAGGTTGGGAAAGTTTTGGCTTAGAATGCCTGCAATTGATTGGAAAAGACGCTGGCGTTGGTCGGTGTAGTTTTGGCATTGCAAGAGAAAATGGCTGCTATTTTCGTTCAAGTGGCCACAGTCGCAAAAGGGGGAGTCGGCTAGCTGAATGTTGAACATGTGCGCATTTAATTTTGAGAGCCCGAGCCGTAGACGGATGTGTAATAAATTACCCTGCTTTGTGTCGTGTTAAAGGGAATAGTTCACCTTTAACATGGGGTTTTAACTGAGATAGCAGATTGCAGAGCAGGTCGAAAGAATGTAAAAAAGTAGAGTTGTGTGAACAAAATTAGATCCCTACGTTAAGTAATTTCGACACAGAACTAGTTGGCCCCTTTTAAAAGAAGTTTCATTTTCCCGAAAATTGTTTCGGGTCCTTGCAACGGTTGTTTACGTTACTAGCGTTCTGCGTATATATGTCTAAAGCCCGACGTTATTATGTGCAATAGTTTCCATATCTAAGCTACCATATGAATGACGTCATAATTGTCATGAAGTTTTTTATGGCCAGGAAGGAGAAAAGAGAAACATGCCCATTTTTCGACGGATGGATATCTATCGTCCAAACAAATGTCATATTCGTTTTTTTGTCAGGTCAAAATACCCTGTATAGCCAAATTTCAAGACTTTTTCAAGGTGACCTATTCCCTTTAATTGTATTTGGGAGGTTTTCTGCGCCCAGGTGATTCGATGTCTTTTGTTCAAAAGCTTGCGTGAGATAATAGCTCGGGTTTTGGGAGAGAGCCGGTTCCACAGCCTTGTGGTGGCTGGAATAAACGCATTTTGAAAAGCTGTCATTCTAATTCCAGGTTCCGTTAGTGTCTGCATTTCTTAATTGTCTGTTCGTCATGTTGATTCGCGTTTCAGGAATGGCTTCCTTGATATATTGATGTATTCCATTGTTATGGATTAAGTTATGGTATAGTAACAGTTGTGATTTTTCCACCTGAGGGATAGAGAGTCCGATATTGCAGCCGATCCAGTCGAAGTGGCGTCATGTGTCGGCATAAGTTCGTCAAAGATGGCATCGCAGTTGTCAAGGAGCGGTCGGATGTAGGTGATGCAAATTTGTTCCAAGACAGTACGGGTAAATATCGCGCAATGGGATAAACAGGGCTGATGGCCATGTTAAACCCGCGCCGTGCCGGGAAGGGGGGGTGTAAACACCCCCCTCAGGTTTTTCGAGGATATCGGGAAAACGGCGGCGCGCAGCGCCACCGTTTTTGGCACAGCTGTTCGAGCATTATTTGCCAACATTAT